>KV459403.1:51385-151086 GCA_001662645.1 Pseudogymnoascus sp. 03VT05
ACTTGCAAAATCCTCAACAAAATGCTGTACTATATGAACCGATACCAGATAGAGGATCCACCTTTAAAATAAACCGTTACCTGAGGGGAGCTCGACATGCTTTCACACCACGTCCTTCGTTTAGCAGAATATCTCGAGATAGACACTCCCTTGGTGGGCGACCCTTCAAAGTCAACAAAGCGTAGGAACGTTGGAGTCGTTCAACCCGTATAAGAAAATGTGGCACACCAAGGAAATGGGCGGATATGATGAGGCTTTTGCCTTTGGATACGATTACCCACACGTCCCTCTTCCCTATCGTCTCAAAAGGCAACACCAGACTTAACACAACGAGCAGCCCAAACAGCGCTGCGCAAACAAACAGTGGCGCCGTCGTCTCCACGTTAGCATAACTCCCAACCGGCACGCCCAGTATACCCCCCCGCACGATTAATCACCACATAAACCATAGCCTGTGGCGCGATGCGCGAAGGGTAAAATCTTGGGTGTGTAGGCATAGATGGCTTTGTAGTAGATGTTTCCGCGCAACGTTAGAGCTTGTGGGTTGGCATTAGCAGGATCGGGTAAAAGGGGGAAGGATGCATAGATACGACGAAGGGGCAAACTGATGAGGTGGCGGCAATGGCGGCTGAGACTTCTAGCGTTTGACGGGGTTGTTATCTGTATAGACTTAGTTTTCCTATATAGAAGGACTAACTTAACTATTTTCTATTTACTATGAATCCTTATACCCATTAGCATACCAAGAGTAGTTCTATGTCTGTCTATGAGCACCGGTAAACTCGCACGCTACATACTGTAACTACCCTCATACAATTAGGCAATTAACCAAAACTGCAACGCTAGGCAGTCCCCATCCCACCGAAACCTGTCTGGCCAGGCCCATCTTAACTGGAGATGCAGCACCCCCAGTGGCGGACCCTCCACTTGATTCCCCCGATCCACCCGAGCTCCCACTGCCACTGCTCCCAGTAGTTGTCGCGGCCGCGTTGCCAGATCCGCTGTCACCTCCGCCGGCCTTTACGCCCGCAGCCGAAATGACATACACTTGGCTATCTGCGGGATTTGTATACGTGAATACCGACCCGCTAGCTGGCACCGTAACCGTCCCAGGCCCATTCGATAATGTCGCCGTCCCACTCGCCGGGAGGTTAGCAGCATCGTAGAATGTCCCGCCCGCGACAGCGGAGAAGTCAAGGTCAGACTCGCACGGGTACTGGGCGATATAGGGCGCGCAGCTGTCGATCGGAGTGTTGAGGTTCGTTTGGAGACTTTGGACTTGGTTCAAGCCGATGAGCGTGGGGTCAGTGGTGGGGCAGATGCCATAGATGCTGGTGCGGTTAGTGGACTCGCGTTATGTCTGGTGCGAGTGGTTTACCTCGACAGGGCAGCCCTGGATCCTCTGCACATTAGTCAAGGCGTCGCCTCCATTCTGATTGTTCACGCATGTCGTGCTCTGGGAGATGCTGCCGATAATCGCCTCGTAGACCTCTCCTACGTTACAGGAGCAGGCGTCGGGTGCTCCTTTTGGTGTGGGAAAGTATGGAACGGGAGTCTTTGCAATCGGGCAGTTGATCAGGTACTCGATGATGTACGACTGGTACTCGCACTTGTTGACGCGGTTCCAGCAGTGGGACGCATTGCAGTTGTAGCTCAAAATATAGTTTGCGCAGCCACACGCCACAGTTTCGAGCTGGCTCGCGTCTGCGTCTGCTTGGTTCAAGCACTTGGATGTTCAGGCTGTTACAGCATTCAAACAGGTCTCCAGGCCGGATGGATCGCTACAACCCGTCGTGGTAAGTTGGACAACAGCGGTAGCAACGCCAATTGCGGCGAATACTGGCAATAGAACGCGAACCATAGTGATCTGGAAACCGGAAGCAACGCAAGGAGAGGAATAGAAGATATTAAAGAGAAGGCGTTCTTAGATATAATATTGGCAAATCTGCAGTACTCTCTGGAGACCCAACAGACAAACAGAGACATAAAGGCCAGGACGGATATGAATAAGATCGAGAACAGGCCTACTTACATGCAGGAAACAATACCTAAGTAGGAAAGATGCGGTGTGCCGAAGGAGCCGCTGGGAACACGAGACATACTCAAGGCTTCTTTCTGTTGTTGGCAATTCGGACGGCTGAAAATGGCTGGGTCCAGTCCAGGGGAGTGCAGATGATATAAACGAAGCTTTTTTAGCGCTGAGACCGTGCGCCACAAGCGTCACGACCACGGGGATCTGACATACGGCCCTACGCATATCTTACTTGCCCTGTCTGTCAGGGCTGAGTGGATTGTAGCCACGGGGTATCCATACAATACATAATACCAATCACGAACTCAATAGAATACTTAATGAGATCAGTTAAGTGTGGAGCAATTCAATATGGAACAATTCAATACGGAGGAAGCATTTCCAAAGCTAAATACGCATCTATGCTATGGAACTCACCACTTGGAGAGCCACACGCCGACGAGTTACTCGAACGAATGGAATTTTCTGCTGCAACTAGCATTGTTGATCTTGGATGTGGGTGGGGAGAACTGCTGCTACGAGCGGTAGCAAGGACAGGGCAAAGGGAACTGGCGTTGATACCGACCCTCTGGCCATCGATCGAGGGTTACGAGCGGCACGGGAAAGTCATGCAGGCATTAAATTTGCCTGCCAATCTGCTGCAGATTGGCGAGAAACAAGAGACCGCGCCACCTGCATTGGATCGTCTCATATTTTTGGGGGCAGTCGAGCAATGCTCCAGCGGCTTGCGGAGATTGTACCCAAGGGCAGGGTTCTCGTTGGAGACACTTTCTGGGAGCGGCAGCCAACCGATATCGCACGAGAGATGCATGGAGATAACGTTCCTATGCTCATAGATCTCGTTGCAATGTGCCGGGAGACAGACTGGGAAATTCTCAATCTGACAACAGCGGATCAGAGAGAGTGGGACAACTTCGAGTCGAGTCACCGAGCCGGACTACGGCAGTGGATAATTGAGAATCCAGACTCGCCAAAAGCTCAAGAAATAAGAGAACAGCAAGATGAGAGAGAGCGTGGATATATCATGAACTACCGTGGTCTCTTGGGCTTTGCCTATCTTGTTCTAGGGCGATAAGAGGATACCATTTGGCACTCAATAATACATCATTTTGTTTCCCTTTGGGTAAATATATTTAACAATCAACTATTCTACAACAAGCTTCAAGTGACAAAGGCCACTTATAAACTACAAATATTACAAGCCTTCCTATTCGCATCAACTGCCCTGCAGCTGACTTCTCCCAATCACTGGCCAGTGAGGGCCTTTGCAGCAGTGTCATTAGGCTG
The DNA here is from genome assembly GCA_001662645.1 of Pseudogymnoascus sp. 03VT05. Lineage (NCBI taxonomy): Eukaryota > Fungi > Ascomycota > Leotiomycetes > Thelebolales > Thelebolaceae > Pseudogymnoascus > Pseudogymnoascus sp. 03VT05. Next base: position 54,705 of record KV459403.1, read on the forward strand.
CGCATTCCCGAAACCACAGCCGCCATCACGTTCCTGAGCAACGACCGGGCCAGCGCACTTCCCAGAATTGAAACCGCAGCAGGCTGACGCACAATCGGCATCGCTAGTGCAAGCTCCGGTGATGAATTGGCTTCCAGGAGCTGCGGCGGCGCTGGTGCCAGTGGTAACAGCTTGTCCCGCGGCTGCCTGCCCTGCAGCATTTCCGTTGTTGGTTGACGCACCGCCAGTAAGGGCCTTTGCCGCAGTGTCATTAGGCTGAGCGTCCCCGAATCCACAGCCACCGTCACGTTCCTGAGCGACAACTGGACCAGCACACTTGCCAGAGTTGAAACCGCAGCAGGCCGATGCACAGTCGGCATCGCTAGTGCAGACACCGGTAATAAATTGACTCCCAGCAGCTGGTGCAGCGCTGGTGCCAGCAGCAACAGCCGCCTGTCCTGTAGCAGCATTTACGTTGGTTGACGCACCGCGAGTAAGGGCCTTTGCAGCAGTGTCATTCGGCTGAGCGTCCCCGAATCCACAGCCGCCGTCACGTTCCTGAGCGACAACTGGACCAGCACACTTGCCAGAGTTGAAACCGCAACAGGCCGATGCGCAGTCGGCATCGCTAGTGCAGGCCCCGGTAATGAACTGACTTCCAGCAGCTGGCGCAGCGCTGGTGCCAGCGGCGGCCGCTGCTTGTCCAGAAGCAGCATTTCCGTTGTTGACTGGTGCGCCGCCAGTTAGGGCCTTCGCCGCGGTATCATTGGGCTGCGCATCCCCGAAACCACAGCCACCGTCACGCTCCTGGGCGACAACCGGACCAGCACATTTGCCAGATTTGAACCCACAGCAGGCCGATGCACAATCAGCGTCGGTGGTGCAAGCTCCCGTAATGAATTGTGTGCCTGTGGCGACCTGTCGAAGTGAAATAGCTGGGAGGGCGACGGCCGGGATGGATACTAGCAGGAAGAAATCATTAGGAGACTGTTATAGCTGAAATAAATAGAACGGTTCGTGCTAGAACTCACAATTCAGAAGGAGAAATGCTAGCAAGCATGTTTTCTTAACACAACTGGACATCCTGTAAAATGAATGGGAAAGGCTCGAACTAGGGAGACTTGTATAAGAATGGAAGTCGACGAAGGAATGGACTCGCACCAGGCGGAGAAAGAATGGAAACCGAGGAAAGAAAGAACTCGAATGGATAAATGCAATGGCAAGGAAAAGTGGTAAAATAACAGACCTGGTGGTTATATATACACTGAGCGCTTCAGCGCTTCAGCGCAACATCCCATAAATACTTCATTATTGACCTTCCTAAACGACGACGACGTTGATGTGAAACTCTTCAAACACTTGTGATTCCATCTCGGCGATGTGGTTTGTTTCAGCCACGCCGAAGATTCATGTCTGGGCGCCAACTCACGGACCACCACATCTATTCTTGCCTGTATATGAGAAATACCTCACCAAGCAATTGCCCTTTGCCAAGTAAGATCTATTATTTTGTCAGTTTTTGGCAATACTATCTCAAAAATCATTTGTTGGTTGCTGGTGAGCATTTAATTCCGTGGCCTGTCTTTTCGTTCACAAAATATGCCAAGCTTTGGTTTTCCCCAGAGATGTGCGCGTCTCCCGTTCCCCTGTATCACGATGCATGGCGATCTTCGACATGGCGATCTCCGATCCCCGTTTCGTCTCGACCTGTTCGGACCGAGCTGAATACTTACGCTCGGAGGTGTGAACTCCCGTACTTGTTCTCCTCGCCATAATTTTTTGCCGTGCTTCACGATGAAATTATCATCATGTGAAGACAGAGACTGTTTCCTCCTGCGGTACAGTGACTTAATACGTAAATAGCTATAATTGGGGCATGGGCTATTTACACATTGTAGCTGTTTAGATCCTTAAGCCGTCTCATTCCCAAGAAGCCCAGCATCACTTGCCTCGAAGGGATGCTCTAACTCAACGCGCCGGATTAGATCCACGTGCTTCTGACTTCTCGGCGCGGCCTGGAACTGAAATTCGGTTGGATAGCTCAGGATTCCAGGTTTCGGCTTCACATCAACGGCAATTTCCTTTCCATCGTTACCAATCGACTTGGTGATTTTAAAGGTGGCTAAAGTCTGTACCATATTGATATAGAGGCTCGAATCTGCAAAAAACCGACCAGGGCAAATCCTGCGCCCGTAACCAAATCCCTCCGTATCTGGATCAGGCTCGTTGCGTGGGCAAAAAAAACGCTCTGGGTCGAATGAGGCAGGATCAGAGTATACTTCTGGGTCGTGCAGGAACCACCACACGGCCGGGAGAAGTAATGCTCCTTTCGGGATATGAAGGCCGTTGTACTCAATGTCACCGTCGACTGCGTGCGGGAAGCCCATTGGCGCAATGGGCCACCATCTCAAGGTTTCTTTAACTATAGCGCTGATATACGGCAATCTGTCCCGGTCATCGAAATTCGGTAGGCGATCTGTGCCAACTACACGGTCAATCTCCTCCTGTGCCTTGTGCTGTACGTGAGGAAACATAACCATAGCCAGGGTGAAGACACTTAGAGTTATCACTGTAGTGTCCGCAGCAGCACCGTAGAGGCTTGCCGCAGTCCACACAATAGCCTCCTCATCATCGGTGTTTAGAGTTGCGGTCTCGTACTCAGACCCAAATTTGCGAATAAGCTTTGACACATAGGACTGCTGGTGACCGTTGGAAGCTATCTGACGCTGGGCAAACCGATAGGGGGTGTATGCAGTTGTGCGAATGCTTCTTCTCCATTTTCGGGCTATCTTCTTAAATTTAACACCCGGAAAATTCTCAGGGATATATCGAAGAATAGGAATGAGGTCAACTGGTCATGCCATAGGAACAGCGGCGAGAGAGAATTCAGTCATCATTTTGTCGGTCAAGTCAACCAAAACGTCAGGTTTGTGTGGCTCAATGGTGTAGCCGTAGGTCATTTTTGAGATGGTGGCAGCAGCGGTGCTATACAACAGTCAATTTTATTACTCTCATATTAGTATGCAAACGGCCAAAAATCGTCTGAACTTACGTCTTGAAGTCCTCTAGGAATTTTCCAGGCTCGTTAAGCGCTCGTACGAGCTGCCGGCTTACTTCAATTTCTTGGACATCACGGTGCTGACGCCTTGGTGCCTAGCTCCTGGTGCAGCAGCTTGCGGTGATGCCGAAAGGTGCTGTTATATCCTTTGCAGACCATTACGGTCTCGTAGCCACAGAGTTGATTTGCGAAAACCATTGTAGGCCGTCCCGAGGATTTGATTGAATTTAGCTCAAGCAGATCATGGGCCCCCTTTTATTCATGGATGACAACGAGCGTCATACCAAGGACAGTTACGGAGCTAATGGGGCCGTACAGGTCCTTATGCTTTAGCCAATGCTGGAACTCTGGAACATCTGGCGGGGGGAAGTCTCGAGCATTTCCTACGATCGGAAGCGGCTTTGGACCTGGGGGAAGGTTGCGTCGACCCAATCGACCAGAGGAATATTGGTAGATGAGGTATCCGACCAGGGTAATAATAATCCATTGCAACACGGATGGAAGCGACATGCTGTGTTCTTCTCGATTGAAAACTGTGACAGATTAGCGGTTTGACACGTTTTCAGGCTCAAGAATGTATAGTCAAAAGGAACAGCGAGAAACAAGAAGCTGCAGACAAGGCTCTGCCCTTCTAACTTTCCTGGGTTTATATAGAGGCCCATGAAGGTATCCGCAGGTCTTAGCCGATGGGCTTGGGCTGAATGTAAAGGAACAGGAAACTCACGACAGGCCACAATCACGAAAGGTCGGAAGTAAAGAAGTGAGGTCCAGATTAGCGATGTATGCGGGCTGTACTTGGTTGCCTATATCTATACTTGGGCTCGGCTAATAAGGAATCGAACAACCTCCCGCTGTTATCTTCAATGTACAATGGTATATATTTCGAGGCCTTGGTGATCTACTTGGCGGCATCTAAACTGTTGTTCATCTTCCGGTTTTTTTTTAGTGGCAAGATTACAGAATAATATTCATTAGATAAGACAACCCCGCTATATCAATCATATAACGTATTTCCCGTACGAGTGGCCCACCCGAACGAGTGGCCCACTAAAACACCAAAATCTAAGTATTACTACTATTACACCACCACCACCCTATATAATGACCCTTATTCAATCGTAATTGATTCCTGGCGCTTCTCGCACGTACGGGCATTATGCCCTATAGTGCCATATAAGCCACAGCGCTTCTGTCGGCCTGTAGAACCCACCTGCCGAGCAGTCTCACTTGCTACCTCTGTACGGACCTAAGCATCAACCTCAGCTTCCTGAAGGATATCCTCTGCGTCTCGTATGGAGAGGCTTCCCCCTTGCATTATACGCCTCTTACGCTTCCTTTCCCTCCTCTTTTTCTGTCCATTTGCCGCTTGTAGAGCCTTAACTTCTGCCTTAAGTAGAACAGCAGAATGCATCATCATTTCCGCCCCTTTAACAAGGCAGCTAACAGCATTATTAATTAAGCTAGGAGAGCTGTTCTGATGTCGTACAATGCGGTTCTTAATGTGCTCTGTTTGAAAGTTAAGCTCCCTTATAGTTTAAGGAGTCTTTAAAGTCCAATTGTTACTCTTAACTATAGGAGGGGTTAGAGTCCTTAAGTGTAGATTCAAGTGAGAGAGGACACTCTGTGGCTCGTACGGAACTAGTCCTGTAGCTCGGAATCCGCTCTTGATGTTCTACTCTGTAAATGCAGCTTTGAATGCTTCTTTGAATGCAGAGAGAAACTTAAGCTTCGTAATATGATTTAGCCTATTCCGTACAAAGGTTTTAATCTAACGTCTATACAAAAGCTTTAGTAGAGCAAAGCAGCTTACGTTAAGTGGCTAAAGGATGTGCGACAAGTATAGTAGCATACAGAGGGTAATTATCTTCTGTTCTATACAGTAGTGCTGAAATTAAGCAGAGAGGTGGCTCTTGTGTCCGTTAAGAATAAGAAGGCGATAGGTTCTAATCGTACGAGTGCTTGTATGCCGATCAAAGTGTTAAATCCACTTGTACCTAATTGAATTTAATGTCCACCCATTCTCACTTAATGTAATCACCTAATCGTCTAGTAATCCTAAGTCCTCGTACTAAGCAGAGAGGTGATTCTGCGCCTTGAAAATGATGAATGGCAGGAGTGCCCATCTGTACGAATTAACACCTTAGATAATTAACACCCACTCTCTATTCCCTAGCTGTATAGTCTTCGGACGGCTCTTTGCTTCTAAACTAGTGACTACCTTTGCAGTAGCAATAACTCCCATTACGAAACCTACTTCATTAAAGTTGTAGATATCCTGCTCTAAGATGCCGTATTTTGCAACTATGTTTCGTACGAGAGAGAACTACCCTTGAATTATCTTAGGATCTTCGCATTTTGCTCGTTTATAGTCGTACTTCCAACTAAACTTTGATTTGATTTCCGTACGACGCGTTATAAAGCCTGTAGCCTAGTTCTTCCTAACAGGACTCTCGCCTCGTTTAGAGAGTAGAAGGTTGGCCATTTCTTGTACAGCTTATGGCCGGGGTGGAAATCCATGTGAATCTAGGTTAAGGATATACTAAACAAGAGCTGACTCTTCGTACGGAGTCAACTTCTGTAAGTTAGGTGTAGAATTACGTCGGGATGTCATTCCTTGAATTCGTCGACGTAGTGTTGTTCGAGGGATATCGTACGATGCAGCAGCTACTCGGACACTTTGAAACTGGCCTTGTTTAATTGCACTAATAGCTAATAGTATTCTACCCTCCTGATTAGAGGATTGGGCTTGTGTTGGTTGTGGCATCTTGACGTTTGTCAAGTTGACGCGTTTTGGTGTTTTGGTGGGCCACTCGTTCGGGTGGGCCACTCGTACGGGAAATACGTTATACTATCCTGCTAGTAAAAAAACCATGGGCTAGACCATATAAAGGTCATTTTATTTAGTTGTACTATTTCTCTTCCTCATTGACATATTAGAACTCTTCGAAATTGAGCTCTGCTGTTTTTGGAATGGTCATCTCGAGATTTAGACCATGTAGCTCTTTCTAGAGTGGGCACGAAATACCAGCACTTTGCGAATGGGCAAAGCGCGAGCCATCATGCGCCGTGAAGATGAAGCTTATGAGTGGTTTCTTCCACGTGTCGTACTGCGGCAAATTCAGTTCCTTAATGAGACCTCCCAATGGTAATAAAATTTCAGTGACGTCCCCCAGGGATTGCCGCACAGCCTGCCTGGACCTAAGACGATGCCTCTACCTCACAGCGGGACCGTCACCTTGGCCTGGTGCCTAAGGCGGCTCGTTCGGGGTCCAACTTAGGGTGTGGACCGTCGACTACCCTCTTGTTAGTCCATGCTTCTGCGGGGGATTCGGGAACATACAACTCCGTTCTCCCACTTCGCCGCCATGTTGTGGCCGGGAGTCATGTGTTGACTCCAAACGGCCCTGCGTTCACGAGGGCGATGCCAAGATAGGTAACAACATGACGGAAAGGGATGGCACGTCCGCGAATACAATCGTAGCATTTCCGGAGTTGTACACACAAACCCGTTGAGCGTTCGTAGAGAGAACTGGGCCGCTCCCCAGAACGACGCTCCGTTGAACATCTGTTCCAGCCCGACGCGGCTCAGTCGTCGACTGACTGCCTGGATCCTCTTGCTATCAGCTTCAATACTTGGCCGTATTCCACGAATGTGGTCATTGACAATTAAACAGCTATTCCGCCGGGGATCGTTTTCGTAAGCCCGATAGCGACAGTCTTGGGGATTGGCTCAAAACGCCGTTTAGTCACCATCAACGTCAGGCAACTCCACGCCAGATCCTCCTGGAGGCCCCCTGGTTCCCACTGAGCGCAATATCTCTATGATGCGGATGGAAGACAAGTTGTTACGGTCCCAGAAACAAACTCCCGCCTGACTTTATCTAGGCAGTACATATGTCAGTTAAGACTTATAAAAATCCAAGCGTCAACCTACCTATCCCATTAGGGCCATAGCAAGTAATCATAGTAATCATGAGCCACCAGACGTTTGTCAAGAAGTTTGTCAGAACACGGAGCATCCTGGACACCGTCCGGAGTTCTGCAAGCCAATAATCCTAGAGCACATATATGTCGGGTTTATCTGGATGCAAATGACGGTAATGAAGAGACCGAAATCAGATCAGAAGCGGGGACAGGTGGTTGTTTCGTGAGCTCCACTGTACCTGCCCAAGGAAAAACACTAACACTAGTCGTGTGGCGGCATGAAATCCCCCCGATAGCTTACTCTTGGCAGGGCTCTTCAGGACGGAAAACACAGAAGGTCTTGTGCCCACAGCCCCGAACACCTCATTCCCCCTCCGTTACGTCTCATTATGCCTGGTAATTTCTCATTATGTCCTGTAATACCCTCTCCCCGACTAGCCGCGCCCAACCCAATCCACGTTATTTACGCATGTATGAGCTCACATGAAGTAGGCACAGAATATGCCATGTTATCTAATAATGGATGTTAGCCCTGTGCGATCCGAGATGTGGGGATGGGCCGAGATAAAGGTGTGGGGAGTGACTGAGCGAACGGTGTGCGGAAGGGCTGATAAAAAGGTGTATAAGAGAAGGACGATTTCCTGACGATCTTCTCCTCACCAGCGCATACCAAACTTTCCCCAGTTCCAGCCAGCCTAAAATTGGAACCATGAAGCTCTCGAGCGCCGTCGCCTTCCTTCTCCCTGTTGTCGCCTTGGCCAACCCCCTCCCTGTATCAGATGCCATCGCAGATGGCGAGAGCGCTGGGCTGGTTCCTCGCTCGAAGCAGGTCTGTAAGATTGTTAATGCATCTGTTGTAAATTGTCGCTATGACCCCTGGGTCCCGAATAATGGTAAATAAGTGATCTGACCTTTGTAACGGGGTTCTGTCTGACAACAGTGTACAGCTCTGGACAGAATAAGGACGACCTTCAAAAAAGGTACTGGGCATGACTTTACCTGCTACGCCGAGGGCGAGTGCATTAATGGTAACTGGTGAGTATTGCTGCAGCGAGCACTCGAGTACTGGGATTCGATGGCTGACTGGTGGTTCAGCACGTGGGACTGGGCCGTTAACTGGGGCTGCTATGTTCCAGGAGCCTACACTGACGCGAATTGCTCCAAGGGTAAGTTAAAAATCTATTGTTATGTTTGTTGATGGTGGTAACTAATAGTTTCTGCGGCTAAACTCGGCCACTGCTAAAATTAGAAAGTGGATATAAGAAGGGGAGACAGGAGGGGAGGATGGGGAAGGGGCGACTTACTTCCTCCAGCCACAACTATGTATATTCGGGGATGCTTGTAAGCTAATACCTGTTTACCGCCTAACTTAGGCATCTCAGTCCAGGCCGGTGGGAAGGAACTGGTGGCTGATACCATGTATGTCATGAGAGGAATCGTAGCTTTGTGGAACATGGTCTTCTTGCTTTGGGTGTCCGTCGTGCATGTCTCCAGATGGATCTTGCTCCTAATTAGCAATCTTTCTAAGTAGTTCTAATGGCCACTTACTAATTATTGAAAATAGCCCGTCTCCAGTGTCGCGAAGGACGTCGCTTTTATGCCCGTTAGGCTATTAGTTGCATGTAATTGCTTGCTAATATTTAAGACTTACTTACCTTCTTGATATGGTTCATTAAGCTAGCCTTTTGGGTGAAGGAAGACGCACATCCTTTAACTGTCACACGGCGGGTGAATTCAGGCGTATCTCTAGCTGCATCGGAGGCAAAACCGAGCTCGCTGGCACCGAAGGGGGCGACAATGATCCTGTTGATATTGGGTACATACAAACGGAGTTTGATCTCTAACTAGGCAATCCCACTGTCTGTGCTGTGGGATTAACGGTACGTTGGTGAGACGCGTAAAGGCTAGACTGCTGTCGAAAGGTGCCTGGGAGTAGTGGGAGTAGGCAACCCTGTTAAAGGTGCGCGCAAGGAAGTTGAGCTGAAAGGTGGTGATTTCTAAGTTGGGTAGGTGCGGGTTCTTGGCCGGATATGACTGGGGCATCAGCATCGTTTGATGATGCTCCAAAGATCTATACACTTTTCTGTCCCTCTTAAGACTGTGGATTAGGATGGTTGATGCCAATGGTGGGTCCATCCTATTTGAGGCCGTGAGGAATAGCAATGTGGGGGTATAGATGCGTGCAGAGGATGTAGATTCCTGCTGACCAAAACTACAAGCCAACTATTATTAAAAACGCCTTGGTGATTCGGAGTTTTTGAGTCTGCTGATGTCAAGGCGTTGCTTGCCTCCCCATTTGATAGAACCCTTTAGGCGGACCATGATGTGCCTCGTTGGAAATCCAAATTACTCGACTTCCCCAAAACACATGGCGGGGACTGCTTCTCGGACTTTTGTGAAGCCCGTATCCAGGGCTGTAGTTATTTCCTTTGTTTTGACCTCGATAATGTTGGCGTCCATAACCCAGAGTGCGTACTTTTCCTCCAGAATGAAGATGTGAACGGTGACTTCAAAATGAAGGTACGAACGGTGACTCTAGCGTAGGTGTTTCTAATGTGGTATATCAGAGTCCGTAGGGACTTGAGCGGGCTAAACTTGAGTAAAGACCTAGTTAGGCCTGCGTGCAGGAGTGAGCTTTTGCCAATTCATTTCGTCCCGCGTCGAATCCGCCGCATATATCCTTTTCATCCCCCAAACGACTCTACGACGCTTCTTCTCTCGTAGAAGCATACGTATAATCGTCTAGGCCAGTCTAGACCTCACCCATAGTCACCTTTCCCAAAATAGACTTGCCGAATTATACTGTAGTCCTGGTATTGGATTGGTATTTCCTTCCCGCGCGCAAAGTATCCTCCTTGTGTCCAGTAGACTTTCGTTATAATTAATTCCTTGCTAATATTTAGATACACCTCACTCCCTTCGTAGCAACAGAGAATGGACTTGTGTAGCTAGCGGTGCATCCGAATATGAGAAAGGCTTGCTTCTGCTTTTAGGATTTTGGTGTCCTTGAGTTGCATTGAATAGGTCGGTCTGCAATGTCCTAAGATCAATTGCATTGCTTTGCTTTTCCCGAGGCCAGCCAAAGATCTTACCTTGCATATGTAGTAACAAGCCCGCCTTCTGAGTGAAGAAATCGACACAACTGTCGCCTGGGCACTGCCATTCCCAATTCTATGGGTTGGGGTCACGAGCCTTGTAATTCTTTGGCAGAAGCATGATACGATTATGCTTTGGGATATTTTGTGTCTTTTGTCGGTTTCGACTCCGACACAGAATTTGCATTCCACATCATCTCCGAATACTTTCGTTTCAAAGTCTCTCCGAGGAATTTCGACTGAGATCGGGTTGTCTGACGAATGGGAGTCAGACCACTTTGGAGTACACGGTGTTCAGAATACACAAAAGAACACCATCGCCAAACTAAAACGCGAGAAGGTGTGTCAAGTATTGGCTTTCTTGTGGCGGCGTTACTCGTCGCTGCGTGCTTTGTCCAGCACTGCCTTACTACACTACAATAGAAGGATCAAAAAATGGCGCAAGTAGAAGCAAGACATGACCGAAGTCTGGAAATAAAAAACAACGCGTGCATCTGAAGAAGTGCCTACTTACAACATGTAGTGCTCTGGCGTCCGAAAGTTGTGCATAGAGTAGTAGCTATCTAGCATCTAGCCCATCCAAGTCACGAAGCTCTAAGGTTTCGATTGCAGCTATAGCACCTATAAGCGCACTTAGTTGAGGGTGGTAATCCCTATCCCCGAGGGGCGTCTTCCATGAACGTCTCTGGACATACAGCGCTACTTATGGCCACCATGCTGACCTGTAACTCTCTATCACAGACATCTTTAGGTGTACATAAAGTGCCTTTGCGGCTGGGAAGCGGCAGCATGCTCCAAAAAGAGCGTATTCGGTCGGATACGTATCGTCGCTCCCAGTAAGTATGATGTCCGTAAGACGCTTGAAAGCTGGATTGCGTCAAAAGGTGGCTCAGAGCAAGCAACCCTGGCCTCTAGCTCCTGCGTCCATAACGCCGTGTGCTTCACAATGAGAGGGACAGCTAAAACGGCTCCAAAACAAACAAACCCGAGATAAATTGCCATCATCTGCAACCTACTGAAGGCGTATCACCTTCTCGACAGTGTGGTCGTGGTGTTGACCGAAAACAGTAGATGTGGAAGGCACCCCCCGTATTAAGAAAGTTTCCCCACAGCCACGCGTTAGTACCCCTGCATCTTTTCGTCTCGACCGACCGAGCGCACGCACACTCTATGCCGATAATGAACGGCTTCCGTGAGCGTTACGATTTGAGATCCCAAACTCTGGTCCTTGCGTGCGCTTTGAAGGTTGCCCACTGCCGAGTTCGGTACTGGGACGACGGGCTTCAAAGCGACGACGACGGGCCTTGCCGATAGGTCGGTATCACCATATATTGTCGAGATCATCGCTGCAAACTCGAATATCATCTGGCTAGTAACAGGCAAGTCTCTATGTGCCTTGAACTCAGCTGTCAGAAGGTGGCTGCCGGCTAGGTTAGGTTTGCTTGAGGAGTCTCGCGAGGAGTGATTTCCTATCTCCTAGTATTAGGGTTCCTCTGGAGAAAACAAGCCGGGGGGGTAATCCCCTGCTGGGATTTGCTGGCCGACGCACACGATGCTCGCATACCCACTTGGAAGGTGCCCGCATTGTGGTAATGAAGGTTCCAACTGTGATGTCGTATTTCACCCAGCATCCTCCAGTGGATCCATCTCCATGGAATCTCCGAAACTAGAGTTTGACGTGAAAAAATTGTAAATATGAAAAATTGATGTATATATATAGAATATCGACTATTGTCGACGGGAACCCACTGGCTAGTATGTATATATAGCCCACACCTGCCAGGAACAGCACTAAGAAACTAGCTTCCGCTTTGGTGTGGATTTTGGCGGACGGACTGGCCCGAAGTTGGGTCTGTTCCGTTGCTGTTCTGTGGATGGATGGCTGGGTGTGGGCGGGAGGCTAAGAAAGAAGGTGGGAAGTGTGGTATATATTTGAGATGCTGATGTTGAGAGAGATTTGATGGGTGAGAGATGGCCTTAAGTAGCCGATAAAAATGGAAAAGTTTTGCCTCACAGACGACTCAAGTTTGTACTTATGAGTTGTTGTACTGATAATTGCTTCTGGAAACCATACCAACCCGATAGTGACTCAAAAAGAGCAAGCACATGCACAATACAATCAGTTTCCCTCCAAAGCGCAAATAAAAATTCAAGCCGCTCAATTGCTGTCTAACTACTCGCATTTAGGTATCAATCCCAGACGCTTCTATACCCAAAGATCTATATGCTATGTCGCTATGCATCTCAAAAACAAAAACTCAAAACGACAAACAAATAGACAAAGCCGCCTCCGATAAGCCCTTCGACAAATCGCTGATGTCGAGAGCAACCCCCCCCGGCCCCCCCCCCCTTTCCCCTCCCAAAATGCGCCGCCGAGAGACCCCATTTCTATTGTCGTAACTAACCCAAGATCATAACCGCCATTTTCCCCATCCATCCATCCATCCATCCATCCATAAACTTTTTCGTTAAAAATCCTCCATAAATTCTTCGCACGGTCATTGGAGTGCTTTTTTTGCTGTCAGGCCACCAGGGCTCGGGCAGTAGTGGGGGTTTCCATATTTTTTCAATACCCCATATCCGTATCCATCTCATAATACGGCAGCGCCAGCATAAGCATCTCCTCCATATCCGGGATCCGCTCCTGGACGACCTCATCCTCCCCACTCTCCGGCTCCTCACACTCCACAATCCTCTGCGGGGGATCATCAAAGATAAGGCTCAACCGCTCCCCCGTCTTCCTCCTCAGCCTCCGCAGCCCGCTCGCGCTAGCCCCAATCTCATTCGCATCATAAGGCTTGATATCCTCATCGTCCGTCTCGCTGCCAATACTCTGGCTCAGCGTGCGCTTATGTATACTCCCCGAACTAAGTCGCTTCATGCGCTTGAGCAGGCGCTGCTTGCTCATCCAGGCGTCATGGTCGTCGCGGGGGGCGCAGGCGAGGAGTTCGAATTTGTCGGCGAGGCGGGTTGCTTTTGCGTCGGCGGGGGCGGGGGTGCGGGGGGTGTGTTCGGAGGTGTCGGAGGAGGAGTGCTCGGAGGGGGCGCGGGAGGAGGCCGCGTCGCTGTAGTGGTCTGGGAGGATGACGGACAGGTCGTCGTCGTCTGAGTCGCTGGAGTCTGTGTCGTGGAGGGAGGAGAGGATGAAGTTCGCAGGGATGAGACTGCGCGTGCTGTGGTGCAGCGGGGATTGGATCTCCGAGTGCTGTGTTATGCTAATGTGGTCCTCGCTGTCGACGGAGCGGGCGGGGCTGTTTGAGCGGGAGGAGCGCGAGGAGGAGGATGTGGAGGAGCGGGGCGAGAGGTCCTCGAGGCGCACTTGCGGGATGTAGGTGAAATTGTGGCCTTGGCCGACGGGGCGGATCTCGTCGTGGGTCGGCGGGAGGGGCCGCGAGAAATTGCGCATTCCGGGGCGTGAGGCGGGGTGCGGTGGCTCGCCAAGCGGGAAGGACGAGGTGGTGGGTGTCTCGGGCGGTGAGGAGGGCACCGTGGGGCGGCGCGCGAACCGCACGTTTGGGGTGGAGGGCTGGGAGTCGGAGGAGGAGTCGGAGTCCCAGTCTGAGGAGTCGGATGAGGACGACATTTTTGGGAGGGTTTTATGTGTAGGCGTCGTCGGCGTTGGAGCACGCTGGGTGGTTTGCGGGTTGGGTTGTAGGTACTATCGGTCGTGACGGCGATAGGGTATGAAGGTCTCTCCACAGAGGAGAATCCAGTCGAGGGGAATTGCAGCTCATGATAAGAAGTAAACGGATAGATGTTGCACGTAAGACGCTCGAGCTCTCTCTAGGGGGCTTCTCGAGGATACTATGAGGTGATCTTCCTTGGATAAGAAGGGATAATAAGGGCGGCGGCCGGAATTCCAAGAAAGTGTGTGGTCGGGTATTGGACTGGGTGGGAGAGTGAGGGGGGGGTGGCCACCACTCTTTTTTTTTTTCAGATTGATTGCTTTGATTGCTGACGGGAAGGAAGGAGGTGGCAGTCGACGGCCGAGAAAAAGGTACAGTATATATAAAATATAATGTATATGTATATATATACGTATATATATATGACGAGAGGTATAGGGAGGGGGAGGAGGAGCCTTTTTGTAGCGGACGGTTTCAGTGGGGGGAGGAATGGGAGGAAGGTGGGAGGAAAGTAGAAGGGTAGGAGGGTAGGTAGGAGGGGAAGGAAGCACGGAGGGGTCAGATAAAGTGGGTGGGAGAGAGTTGTGGATAAATATAACGCGAAAACCTGTCAGTTTCGGCGCATCTGCGCTGTGTGTGCGTGGTATTAATTATCGTGGAGAGCAGCTGTTGGTATGATCTTTAATCAAAAGAACCAGGGGTTGACTTGATTAGTACAGTTATAGTACAGATAATACAGTACTTGTTAGTATCTAAAGAGGACCCTCGTGGAGGTTCGTGGAGGCAACAAATGCAGCAAAATGCAGCAAAATGCACCAAGCAACGGTATGAAACCGCAGCGTCGGGTTGCAATGGCTGAGAAGGGCGAGGGAAAAAAAAAAGCTTCCATGGGGAAATTTGGAGTCGGGCAGCAACACAGCCAGAGGGGAAATCACACGTTTTTTTTTTTTCTTGCGGCTGCAGCCAGGTTGTGTAGTGTTTTCTGTGGCACCATTTGCCCATTTTGCCCACAATCTTGGGCCGCATGCGGGAATACAATTAACAGCTAAACAGCAAGCAGTATTTTGATTTAATTTTGATTCCCACTCGTTGCTGCGTGCGTGCGTGAGTGCGTGTGTGTGTGTGTGGGTGCTGGCAAATCGGACCGCGGCGGATTGTATTGTGCATAATAGAGTGCAAACAAAGTAAGGAGGGAGTGTATATCATCAAGGTATATCACGACCCAGCTATGTCTGAGCGAAGTAAGTGCGTTGCGTTGTCAGAAGCGCAATTTCGGGCGAAGACATGAGAGGACGAGCGCGCCTTCGTGACCCGGCGTCACCTAGCGTCACTCAGAACACTTAGGTCCAAGTTGTTTTAAAGGCTGAAGGAAGGAGGCTCTCTATGCACTCTGCACACAAATTCACGCACAGGGGAATCACACAGGGGAATCACACAGGGGAATCACACAGGGAAGTGGATGGAATGATATCGTGGGAATCGTGGGATGGCGTCGACGAGGTTTGTGTGGGTTTACCGGTTTACTGCCCAACCGGCGCTTAAAGTGGTATAAGTCCGTCAGCGGCGTGGGTGAATGGGTGAGGAGTTGTGCGCTCTCACTCACAAGCACTCGGGGATCGAATTCCACACACATTCCACGCACGCACGCCGGTCTCAATCTCCTCGTCTCAGCTATGACGTCTCATGGAGATATATATAGATGGGCATGAATAATGGTACGGTATATTTAAGAAATAAGGAAAATAATACGATAATACGATAAATCACAAATCTCAAACTCAATCGAGGCCCGAATATGTGGTTCGGCGGTTCGGCGGCGGTAATTGGCGCACGTCATGAAACAGTGCTTGTCGTCCACAGCATGTATTGAAGAGTACGAATACTGCACTGCTGTATAACCGTGTTGTATAACTATAATATATATACAATATATGACTGCTGTATAACTCTACTCTATAATATATGTTGTGCTCATGTATTGTAAGCAAAGTTACCTGTTACTGAAGCGTATACATCGCCTTGTTGCCGATTATCACGATAGCAAACAAATCGCGTCCCTGCCCCGCGTCTCCCTCACTCCCTCCTCAGCATCCCATTGTTGACTCGTCAGGGAACACCCCCTCCTCCACAACACCACGTATCACTCTCACTCACTCACCCTCAACAAACATGTCGTTCCTCTCCAACCACCTCGAGCAAATCTCCCTATCCGCCCAATCCATAGCCTCCCTCCCGTACGTCCCAATCCCCATCCCCCATCCCCCATCCCCCATCCCCCATCCCCCAACTCCACAAGACCACCCGCATTAACCACCACCCCCTAGATTCCCCCCACCCAAGATCTTCACCAACGCGCTCCTCGCGTCCCACGACATCACAGCCCTGATCCGCGACACCGAGCCTCACGAACGCGCCCTCTTCTCCGTCCCCCCGCCCCCCCCGCGCGACTCCTCCACCTACCCCGATCCCCCCGCGGCCGGCAGCACCGCCTCGCGGCGGCAAACCGTCTTCAACGTCGCAGGCGGCGAGGTCGTGTCGAGCGCAGCCGCGACCTCTCGCGCGCCGCGGCGGAATACAGCGGTCGCTGCTGTGCTGGGGGCGGATCTGAACTCGGAGATCCGGAAGAGCGAGAATGTGCAGAAGGGCGATTTGGATGTGGAGGTGCTGCTGAGGGGCGCGGAGAAGCTGGGGGAGGTGTATGTGATGGAGGGTGCGAGGGAGAGGATTGCGCAGCTGAGGTCGAGGCATGCGAGGATACAGACGAGTTTACAGCATTACGAGCAGAAGGTTGTGAAACAGACGAGGGAGCTGGGGAGGATGAATAGGCAGGGTGATTGGGATGGGGATGGCCTGGATGAGGAGGTGGCTGAGGTGGAGGAGGACGGAGATGCTGACGATCCGGTGATTACCGATGAATTATTGAGGCAGGAGGAGGAGGAGATATTGGAGCTGGAGAGGAAGAAGAAGGAGCTGGAGGAGCGGGTGTCGGGGATGGAGAGGGACCTGGGGGGGCTGCTGCGATGATACGTGTCAATGTGCGGGTGTGGGTGCACTACGTTCAACACAACATCGTCAAATGCTCATTTGTTGACGCTCTTTAATATATACGAATTGATACCCAAATTATGATCCAACGCACATGATATGCACTGCTTGACTGTTGCCGCGGTTGCCATTTGAAATTGATACTTGCAGTCAAAGGCGGTGAGTGCGTAAACGCTGTATGTAGTTTAGCTCCATCTAGATACCGCGATGGCGAGGCGTGAGACCATGAACTTCGTTTCTCGAACGTCAAATACACTGCCGCAGATGAGCCGGGGTTAACAACCCAAACCATTCACTTCGCTATCACGTAGAATTCATACTATTAGACAGCGACGATGAACGGCTTCCAGAATACCCAAGGCCAGCAGCCGCCCCAGCAATCACCCCAGCAGTCTCTCCAACAGCCTCCCCAGCAGCAACAAGCCCAGCAGCAGCAAGCACAACCTCGCCCCATGCTCTTCAAGCCGGAGCACATGCGCGCGCTCCCCGACAAATTTAGCATAGAAGAGAAGAAGAAATGGGAAAATGGTCTTGCCATGCTGTACCGACAGATAGAGGCGAACCCGCCCGACACCCAGGCGCATCGCGATGCGGCAAAGAAGATCCGCGACTTCTCTGTGACTCTACATAATAAGATGCAAGCGACTGCGAATCGACCACAGGCTCCAAATCAGCAGCGACCTCCTAGTCAGGCTCCATCACAGCAGTCGCAGGCTGATGGTTCTGTGCCGCCGTCCCAGCCTCAAGCACCCGCCCAAACTGCGCCAGCGAGGCCGCCTGTGTCCGAAAATATGCGGAATCATGTGAACTCTTTCCCGTACGTTGCGCCAACAACCTTGGGTCCTGCAGAGGCGGCACAGTGGATTCAGGAGATAAAGGGGAAATACTTGAAGGCGCTTCTTACGATGGAGAACACGGCGGGAGGACTCAAACGGCTTGAGGCCCAGGTGGCTGTGAGGACACAGGGGGGGAAGCCCTTAACGCCAGAAGAGCAAAAGGAGCTCCAAATAAAAAAGGATTCGTTCCAAAAGAACCACGGCGATGCCAAGCGCTTCGTTGATCAGTTCCGGAGACAGCAGTCAGATGCCGCAGCGCAAGCACAAGGTGGTGGCTCTCAGGCTCAGCAACAACCCTCCCACCCACCGCAGGGAATCGCAGTTCCTCCCCGTCCAACAATGAATACCCAGCAGCCAGCACAAAGCCAGGCGATGGCGCAAACTGAGGCAGTGCAGGCAGCGATGCAAGCTGCGCGAAACCAGCAGGTCAACGGCGGGCGTCCGAATGTGCCAACCCCAAACCAACCCCAAAATGAGCAACAAAACCAGAGTCAACCAATAGGTGCAGCAAACGCGGCCAACATGCCGCCAGCCCAAAATGCGCAAGGTGGTGGTGCTGGTGGTGGAGCGCCCATAAAATCGGAAGGCGCGACTGCTCCTGGTGGCCTCCCCCACGTCAACACGGCCCTCGCAACAGCCCCTCACATCCAGCAAATGCAGAACCGTCCACCCGCGCAGAATTCACCACAATCCGCCGTTCCGCCCGCACCGACGTCTGTTGGGCCCCCCAAGCCGCTCACGCACTCTGATGCGGTAGCGCACGCGGCGCGCACGTATTCTAGTAGTCAGGCTGCTACGGGGCAGCCGAGCGTGATGGCGAGCCATTCGCACCCGCCTTCGCTACCGCGCGACGCGCCTAATATAAAGACGAACTTGATGCCGATTCCGAAAGTTCTCCCACCACGCGCTACGGAGTCGCCTCATCCGATGCAGATGCCTCCGACGAGACCTACGTATTCGGGGGGAGCTTCGGGGAGTGGGAGTGGACTTATGCAGCAGCCTGTTATGCAGAAGGCGCCGGGGTTTAATGTGGAGGGGGATGCGGAGAGGGTGCTTAATAAGCGGAAGTTGGATGAACTTATTCGTCAGGTTACTGGGGGGGGAGAGGGGTTGGATAATTCTGAGGGGCTTACTCCGGAAGTTGAAGATGTAAGTTTACACGTTTATCCTGTTCATTATGTCTTCTGATCAACTCAAAATCACCATCAACCTCACAACTTTCTCACCTCCCACTCATCAATCCCCCCCCCCCCCCCCCACACACAAGCTAACCCACCCCAGTGCGTCCTCTCCGTCGCCGACGAGTTCGTCGACCAAGTCATCACCGCCGCCTGCAAGTGCGCCAAAGCGCGCGGCTCCAAGACCCTCGAGATCCGCGACATCCAGCTCATCCTCGAGCGCAACTACAACATCCGCATCCCCGGCTACGCGTCCGACGAGATCCGCACCGTGCGCAAGTTCCTTCCCGCACAGGGTTGGATCGCGAAGATGAGCGCGGTGCAGGCTAGTAAGGTCACGGGGGGGAAGGCGGATTTGTGAGGGGGGGAGGAGACGCAAGGGCAGGGGATGGGAGGGCGTTTAATTTGTTTTCTTTTCATGGATGGGGCGTTGAGGGGGGGAGGGACTGTAATATTAGGGGTGCTTTTCCGGGGGTGGAGGGTGAGGAGCATGATGATTTGTGTGGGCTTTTGTGGTTGGGATGAGGTTTAGTTTCCAACAATGCAGTGGCTTTCAACCAAAATCATTTTTCGACGCGTCTTTGTGGTGTCTTATTGTTTACCTCTAGGTCTCTGAAGATCGTATTTCACCTATTCAACCACGCACTATTGCGAATCTGAAGTTTTGAGTATGCAGAGATTGGTCGAGAGATATTCTATAGTACGGTGGAACAGCAGCAGATAGGTCTACCGGAGGCTACCTGGATTTGGTAATACACATAGCAGTGATGAGCCTGTTGAGTCGCCGTTTATTAAAATAAGCACAAGAATCAGATCTCTTGTTGACCACCGCGATTTAGAATTCTACCACAGAGTAGCGTATGGGCTCACCGCCCTGGCTTGAACAGGAATATAATATAATTTTGAGGGAACGCGTCAACCGAAGGAGAGGGTCAAGATGCGGCCTTGCTCTGGTGACTTCCTAACAATGAAAGAGCTTGGTGATGCCTCTTTCTACCTCTAAGACCTATACAAGGTTACGCCACATCTAGTGCCTCGCTACGCAAAGGAGCAGTGGGAAGACTTTCCCAAGACTTTCCACTTGGACCTACCCGTAGGACATGCTGATGTCTTTAGTGGTGTCTTGCCAGATGGCCGCGGCAGTAAAATCTGCCGGCAGCGGGGGGTGGATCGACAACGGGGGTTTGACGACAGCACTACAACAGCGGTGACAGCATTGCAAAGATGATCAAGGTGGTGTTGATGGTGTATGGTTTCTAGAGTGCGGAGCAATGGTATTGATAATCGTGGAGCTTAAACGTCGGTTCGGGTTGCTTTTATTGCGTATTCGTATTTGTATTTGACCTTGGAATTGTTCCATTCAGACTCCGATTAAGAGAGTAATATAGGGGTTGCATATTTTGGGTTAAACATGGATCTCGTGGGAACAGGCTGCGTGGGAATGTGATGCCTGATATCTCTCAAATCATATCTATAAACGTGTATATATCCAAGCTATTGTGGGTTCCCCCCCACCATTCGTTTATGGAATCTGGCGATACTAAAAAGTTCAGGGCAAAGACCTACCCACTGTGCTTAGTGTTGCACTTCACCACTGTGATGCTATTTTGAGATTCTAAAAACCCCTTGCCCTGTCCCTGAAGAATCGTATCATCCATCACCATCCGTGTCTTGGCTCAGGGTTACAAAATAGCGTCGGGGCGATCTAGCTTTGGTCTGCGGCGGAGCCTTCACAGTGGGGGCGGGAGCGGGGGCCGGGGCTTACGACGATAACGAAGGGGTCAACCAGGGAACAACAACGATAAGACCAAGCTCCCAAACCCCGAAATCAGCCCACGACACCCAACGTCGCAAGAACAAAAAACAACACAACACAACACAAACACAAACAAACAACTCGACAACACCAAATCCTCCGATTCAAACTCCGGACACCACAGAGCCACCTCTGACCTCCAAGAAAACACCACACAAACCCTACAATGATCACGCAACCACAATGTACGTCCCCCCCATCCCACCGCTCCCCCCCCCCTCCAAGAGAAACCCCCCATCTAACACCCACCCCCAGGATTGACCCATCCCTCCGCCTCCGCCGCGCAATCCACACACACTCCCTCCCCATCGTCCGGCGCCTCCTCACCACACACCCCCACCTCCTTCAAAACCCCGACCTCACCCCCTCCCCCCCCGGCCTCTCAAACACCTCTCTCCACCTCAGCGCCTCCCTCCCCTCCCTCCCCATAACGCAGCTCCTCCTCTCGCTCGGCCACGAAGCAGGGGGTATAAGTCTGAACACCCTGCACCAGACGCCTCTCATGCTGGCGGCGAAAAATGGACACGCGGAGGTCGTGCATGCACTTCTTGAATCGAAGGATGCGGGGGGGATCGGGAAGAGGGATACTCGCGGTCGAGACGCGCTGATGCTGGCTGCGGCGAATGGATTCGATACCTGCGTTCAACTCCTGCTCACGCACGCCCCCGCCCCCTCGGCGGCAGAACTAGCAGCAGACCCCCACCTCACGCCCTCCCGGGCTTTACTTCGCGCACAAGACTGTGACGGCAACACAGCCCTCCATTTCGCCAGCGCGAACGGACAGTTACTTGTGTTGCGGACGCTGGTGGCGGCGGGTGCGGAGCATGAGAGGCGGAATGCGTGGAGTTGGACGGCGGTGAGTTATAGTGCTACGGTGGCGGCGGAGGTGTATTTTAAGGCGTTGGTGGGGGAGAGGGAGGAGAGGGAACGGGAGGGGGAGGGGTTGGGGATTAAGGGGGTTGGGGGGATGAAGGGGGGGTTGAGGTTGGTGGGGGATGAGTAGCTGGAGGTGGTCAGTTACGAGAAGCAGGGTGGAATGAAGAGAGATGTCGATATTGCAATAAGCGCTGGAGTCGGGGAGTCACAACGTCTACGAATATAAAGTTTTTGCTTTTGATCGATATTATAAGCTGCGGAGCTTCTATATACTGCATTGTTGCAACTACTACCTTTCTCGGCACGTGGGTCTTGATCCCAAACTTTGGCCTTGGATTGCTCAATACGTACAAGACACTCGGACGCATGCCCACAAATATCGATGAACAACAACTTCATTTCTTGTTTACTAATGAATACTCCCCAGACGGTTCCCTTTCATGACATCATACCCGTCGACCAGTCCGGGCCCGACTATCCCTATCCCACCCCTGATCCCACACACCTCATTATATGCCACCACCACGTCACAGCCTGACCCAAACCCCATCCAAATGAACGCCCATGCAACCCCCCTAGCGCTGTACCCCCGTCCAGAGAAAGGGGCGGAGAGTTTGGCAATCGTAAACGAAAGTATACTGGGTATAATTGTATATCCGAAATCCTGTGAAACAAACCAAAGGAAACACCCCCCAAAAAAACCCAGAAACCAGAGTCCCACCACCCAGTCCGATCCCCCTACCACCCGCGCCAAAAAACAAACCCCTCCACAAAAGGAAACATACAAGTGTCCAGAAGCGAGTGTAGGTAGGTGCACCGGAATCGCGTCAAGGTGTTGGCTCCCGCGCTGAGGTCGATGGAGTTGTTATGTACAGCGCAAGAAAGCGCATCGCGGAGCTGACACGTAGAGGCCATGTCGATAATCCGTTCCAGACCAAGTGGGACTCGCAGTTCGAGGGTTCCTCATCTCAAAGGAAAATAAGAGGGGAAAATAAGAGGGGAAAATAAGAGGGGAAAATAAGAGGGGAGAAAATCCAATCAGGAGAATATCAAGGCCGTTACATGATGACGCCAAGGAAAGGAAAATGAATTGTCGCAAGACCTAGCCAAGGAAACCAGACTCATACCTGTCTTCCTTTCCCCCTTCCAAAACACTTTGAAAAAATCGTGAATTGGCGGCTAGGGGCTGTACCCGGATCGGATCATATAAGTCATTTTTAAAGATCCAGAATCATCCCGGCTCCTCCCTTTTTCTTGACTTTATTCATCCGTCTGCATGAAACCCCCTCATCCATCTATTTTGCAGCCCCTTAAAAATGAGGAGGAACGACTGCGACGACGCGACTAGACCAGGAGTGAGCACGGCAGGTAGGACAGTAGGACAAAAACGTCCTAAAACGCAGCTGCCGCACTATTCCCACTCTCTCCAGTCGCCACGGCCACAAGCGCCTCTAGGCGTAACATCCCATCATCAGCCTTCACTGCTTCCCCCGGCGGCGGCAACGTCACAGCCCCGTACGCCGCATACGCCTGTCCAATCGCAGCTGGGACAGCCCCATTGAAATCCTGACCCTGACCCGGCCCCTGACCCGGCCCAT
Organism: Pseudogymnoascus sp. 03VT05; assembly: GCA_001662645.1. Lineage (NCBI taxonomy): Eukaryota > Fungi > Ascomycota > Leotiomycetes > Thelebolales > Thelebolaceae > Pseudogymnoascus > Pseudogymnoascus sp. 03VT05. The sequence goes on from KV459403.1 coordinate 77,736, forward strand.
TCCCTCCTCGCCCGTGCTCCTGTCGCATCTGCCCTCCCTGCTCCGCCGCTGCCCGCTGTCCCTCCCCATCGCGCTCGTCCCACCCCCCACTGGGTTGCTGGACGATCACGGGCCCATAATCTCCATGCCCCGTCATCCGCGGCGTCCCAGGAATTCCGTTATCGGAACTACTCGAACCCCCCTCGGGAGACGGGCGCTGGCGCTGCGGTATCGGTCCCGCATACCAGCCTTGCCTCTTAGACTCGCGGGGAGTCAGGGGAGGGGCACTAATGTGGTGGTTCGGATGCCGGGGTGGGGGTTCTTGGGCTGGGTAGGTCGTAGCGCTGAAGCTTACGCGCGGCTGGGGGCGAGAGTACACTTGTGACTGTTGCGCTGCGCGCTCCTGCACGGCACGTGTGGCATCCGTGGCCCAGGCGCTGGCATCATCAGGGCGGGAAGTTTGCTGGGCAATCTCAAGGCGCGTGAAGTTATGTGGGAGGTTGATATCCCATTGTCTGGCAGCTGCGATAGAGCGGTCTTCAGACCAAGCGTACTCAGGGCGGGTGGGCGTGTCCAGTTCCATTGGCGAGGGGTTACGGCGGGGTGGGGTCACCGGACGTGATAGGAAGGATTCGATTCCGGGGAGGGTGATTTGACCACTGGCTGCGGGGGCGACTGATGGTGCGGGAGTGGGACGGTGGGAAGTAGAAGACATAACACTTTGCAGCCTACTAGTAAAACCTGGTTGCGACTCAGGGTGGTGCCACGTGCGGCGGCGAAAGTCATCAGCGGCACTGGCAAGGGACTCCCGCCTCGACCATGACGAGCTTATCGGCGAGGTTGGGCTCGCCATAATGCTTCCTGATGGCGAGAACGACTCTTGGCTGCCAGAGCTCAGTGGTGCTAGCGTTGGCGGTCCGAACGACGACGCACCAAAGCCTTGGGGCCCGAAAGGGTTCTCTGAGGACGGCACGGATAGGCGACGAGCAGCCATCCGGCGTTCCGAGTACATGCTGGCTGTTCTCGAGTGGCCGCGGACGGGTGATCCCATGGCCGAGCTCCACTGCGAACTGTCATACCCCCCCGAGTATCTCGACGACGTAGGAGTGTTGAAACCGCTATTGACGAAACCGCTCGACGGCACATAGTGACCCTCCGTGGGCGCATAGCTATCGAACGAAACCCGTGACCGCGGGTCGCCAGGCATGATGAGGGGCGCCGGCCTGCGACGTGGATCCTCGCGGCCTGCATAGATGGATCCGATACTCGAGGCCGACAGGGAATTCCTTGTATGGCCACGGGGCTGACCGGGCTGAGTGCTCGACGTGCTCGCCCGCGAGCGGTTACCGACCGGCCTTATACGATCAGACCGTATCTGACGCTGGAACCTCGTGCTGCTGGCTGCGAGCGAGTCGCCGGGGATTTCTTCGTTTACGTGGACGGTCTGGGCATGCTGTCGTAGGTTATCAAGCCGCGAGAAGCGCCGTGAACAGTGGCACTGGAAGGGGCGTTCCCCGGTGTGTTTTCTACGTAAAATGTTAGCCTCGAGGTTCGCTAGCGCATAGCTAAAATAAAGCGAGTTCGACGAACCGTATATGCCGTGCTAAATGCTCGCTCCTAGTAAAACTCAAATTGCAGGGTGGGTATTCTATACAGAAAAAGCGCTGTGATTTCTTTTTTTTTGTCGACCGCGTCCCATCCGCAGCGACGCTTTCATCATCCGACCCATCATCGTCTCCATCCGTGTCGTCCATATCTACATCTTCGGAATCTCGTGACTTCGCCGAGTACTGTGCGCTCTCGCGCTTTGCGGCCTTCTTGAACTCTGAAGTGCTGGCGGCCGATGAGGGCTCCCCTGCCTTGGAGTCATTATGCGACGGTAATGCTGCGAAGCTAGACTTGGCAGGTGTCTTTGCGTCGTCCAGCTTGGATGTTGATGGTCCAGCGGAACTTGGCCCAGCATTATGTTCTGTCGTGGTCGACGGCCCATCTTCTGGCTTTAAAGATGACCTCGGGGGGGTCTGGGCCGCATTGACAGATTGAAACGCGGCCATAACCAGGTGTATGTATTGTATCGCCACCCAGCTGGAGATGGGTTGCCTCGCTTCCGGGTCGTATAGATTATCCCGTCTGCGACTGGACGAGATGGGACGATCTTATGGCACGAGGTCGAAGCTCGAGGAGCGTCTCCTGAGATATAAGTCTTGTCGTTTCAGTGGGTCAAGAGGTCCGTTGGGAGACACATGTAGGCTGTCATATCCAAGTCAACCGCGGGACTAGGAGCGGCATCAACCCAGGGCCGGCGCAACCTTGGCTCGATGTTGGTAGGTACGGGGTGAGGTATAGCTATGTCAGCGCCTGCGTACGGCTGACCGTACTTGTTGTGTATGACAGGGTCGTCGTGTGGAATGACGTCCAAAGGAGGATGTTTCGACGGCGGTGAGGGGATGCGATGTCGAATACCGACCTCTGTCCACGACGCAGTGGAGAAGAGCTATGATGGTGTGTATGTTGGGGGGGTTGTGGTGAGGGGTGGGGGGGGGGGAAGAGGAGGAGGGGGCAGTGTCCGAAGAGCCGTCGATAAGGAATGTTCGGATTATGTGGGGGATTGATGTTGTTTGGTGGGTCGTGGTCAGAACACCAACGAGTTTTGGACGTTTCAGATTGAGTTGGCCGAGGGAGTGATGCGCACCAACATTACACAGAAACCGAGAGTGAGGATGAATGGTGATATGGTCGGTCGCGACGGAGCGGCGGGATGGACGAGAAGGAGAGCCAAGTTTCGTAGTCACAAGCGGCAAGTCGCAAAGGATTGGCGAGGCAGGTCCGTCCCAAGGCAACGATCGCAATTGCCGCCGTTATCCCGAGTTTGCTGTGGTTTGGGTATACAGCGTATCGTGACAGAAAGTGCGATAGTCAATGGTGGATATGGTGGATATGGTGGATATCGTAGGATAGTGATGGATAATGATGGCAGAATAGGTGATATTTGAATAAAATGATGATAAAAATGTCGTCAAGATAGAAAGAGCAAGTAGGAGTAGGGCAAGCAAGGTAGATATGTAGGTAGGCTAGTAGTAGTAGACAAGATGGGCAGACGTGAGTGAAGTGATTCACAGCGATGATTCACAGCGACAGAACTTTCTAGCCCTCTACCCTTTGATGCTGAATGTGGTGAGTAGTTCAGAACAAGCTACCTCGAGAAGAACGGCGTATTTTTTAAGTCTTTGGTCCTGGCACCGAACCGTGGCTCTAACGATGTCTTACCAACAATAGGGTGGTACGTCCTTTGATGTCGTAAGACACCTAGGGAAGGGTCGATCGAGGGCGGCGAGGGGGAGCGGCGAGGGGAACGGCGAGCGAGGGACCAAAGGGGGAGAGTGGGAAGAAGGTTAAAAGGGAGGAGGTTGTTGGTTGGTGTATGAGGTGAGGTGATGATGGAAGAATGTAGAGAGGTTTGTGATGATGGTGGCGGTTGATAGTAGTGATATCACGATAGCAGGGTGGCAAAGAGTAAGGAGGAAGGCGCAAGGAGGAAGGCGCAAGGAGCAAGGAGCAAGGAAGGGGGAAAAGTAAGGTAGGAACGAGGGTTTGGGAGGATGACGGGAGGGAGTGAGGTACGATCGAGGAGTAGTTGGTTGGTACCCTTCGTTGTTTGTTGGCAGTTGATGATGTGTAGTATGGTTTTGTTTGTCGGTAATGGGTGGTAATGGTGGTAATGGTGGTAATGGTGGTAATGGTGGTAATGGTGGTAATGGTGGTAATGGTAATGATGGCGACGACGATGGTAACGTTCCCAAAGCACCCTATATTCCCCTAATGGTTCCCTATGTTCAATATGTCTCATCGTTGTGCTCCTCACTCTATGCGTAACTGTATGTATGCTCCCTATATTCCCTCGATTCCTTCCGTATGTTCCTGCCCTTTTCTTTTCTCCTTCCGAGTTACATGTTCCTACATGTTCCTACATGTTTCCCAAAGGGTGTGTTGATAGACAGGGCGCCAAGAACGGCGAAGTGCGGGTGATGGGCGAGATCTGGGAAAGAGGCGTGGCAAAGATGAGGGGGAGGTGACGGGGTTGAGGGGGATGACGAGGATAGAGGGGGGTAGGGGAAGGGGGGTATGGGGGGTATGGGAAAGAGCGAACGAGGGGGCGTTGGCAAGGGGTACAACTACAACAAAAGTTGACATACTCAAAATACTCGAACGACACTGGATCATCACTGGATCATCGTCGACATTGACCGCCAGGCCGGGTGGGGATTTTATTATCGTATTCTATGGTAAGCACCATACATGCTCATGCTCGAGTATACAAAGACAGCCAAGCACTGCCAAACAGAGTACGATGTGCAGGCAACAGACGCAAACACTGAACCCGGATTGGATTGTTTCTTGCGGCGTAATACTCAAGTTGGATATTCATACGTTGATACGTTCATATGTTGGTAAGTATACACTTAACTGACGCGACGCTCAGCTGGCTCTCCAAGGTAGAGCCGGTGTAAAGTACTCGACTGTATTGTCTCATCTTTATGGTAGTACACTCGCCACTCACTTGCCTCTATCTCTGGCTGTCCCTCAGTCTCTGGCTGTCCCTCAGTCTGTCTAAGCTGGCTGTCCTTGCTTTTCTTCTCTCCTTTCCCTTTACTGATCTAATCTCCCCTTACTGATCGTCGTTCTACAGGGCGTTGTTGTCACGATGACATGCATTCCTTCGGGATGACATTAGATGACAGTTCGATGACATGAGGGTCCTCTGCTTGCGTGCAGCCGACCAGAGACACCGAAATGTATCATAACCACACCAAAATGAACGAATTGAGCGAGCCTCGTCGCTGACTCTGACACAACCAACCTTTGCGCACTCTTCTCCACGAGAATAATGGAGTAGAGTAGTACTCGATTACTCGATTACTCGATTTTTACGGTCTGGGCTGCTCTTGCCTTGTCTGCCGCTTTGCTGGCTGTGGGCAGATGACTCGAGGCGCGGCGGCGGGTGCATGTACCTTACGCTACTAGCTACCTCCTGTACAACACCACCACAAAAGGTACATACACTGGCACGCATGGGGATGGGGATGGGATGCTGTGCCGCTCGCGGTACGCACGACGCCGTACCTGGCAATAAGCTCGCTATCGTCGACGCCAACTCTGTCGTCGAGGGTTCTGGCCAGGCTGGATCAGTGTGCCGTTCGCATAATCGTGAGGCCGCCGACGACTATGAGTATTGCCAGCCGACGGACGGGTGTTGTCTAGATCTCGTTGCCGCGATGAGTCTGCTACCGGGGTCCCTTTTGCCGTTTGATCGGACGAGGGGAGAGGGGAGAGGTACGGAATTCAGTAGTAGGTGGCCGAGGGGCGCTATCGATGTATGCCATGTCATCGTATGAGCACAAGATGCTATTGCGCCAAGCTGAAGTGATCATATGTGGCCGGCCGGGGAGGCGGCAGTGGCGGGTTGACTGGAACAACTAGATATGATTACTCGTTTGCTTCTTACTATTACTATTACTATATCGACTATCTTCTGCATCCTTCATCGGCAACTCCGACAGAAGGCTGGCAGACATCAGCTAGTTCCGATAGAGTCGTCAAAACCGGGACAGCACACCATCTATCATATCAGAAATCACCCGTCGCCTGCCTACACTAACTCCTACAGTACAAACCCCATAAAACAGAACGCAATCGTCCGCCCAGGAATCGCATGTTCAATATTCATGCACTTCCCTCTCCACACACCCAACACCAAAAACGACATCAAAGGTATTTATATCCAAAAGAAACCAGTCTACATGCACCCGATGCAAGGCACCGTGCGCTGCACACCCCAATAGCCCCGCATTAGCTCCCACGCACCAGGCCCCTTACCCTCGTGTCCGAGCGAGTACCTCGCCTACGGTTACCCGGCGGCGGCGTGCGTGCGTCTCTCAAATAAACCCAAATGCATGCGATGCGTGCATTCTAATGCGGATTTTTTTTTTCAAGAGAATCTGTCATATACAATACATCGCCCCATTTTCTTAATTCAGGACACGTCATCTTATCGCCGAAAGGGGATCTGCCCCTGACCCTTCGTTCCAAATCAACAGAATAGTCAACAGGCTAGTCACGTGTCTATGATCACACCACCCCTCACGTGCTGGAGAGACCCTTTTTGCTGTTGATGAGCGGCAGGACCTGAAGCTATGATATATGGTTATTCTAGCAAATCGACGGTGCTATTCCTTCACGTAACTTCTTGCCGGACCCTCCGACGGCGTCTATGGTGGGGAAATCCAAAGAGGCGGCGTAGTTTTGCGAGCCATGGAAAGATTATGTGGATATCAAAGCTAAGAGTGGGGGGGCGTTGGTGTCTAATATGATAGTAGGAGGGGGTTAGCTTGACATTTGCGTAAAATCCATGATGCCTACATCCAGGGCCAAAGGGTAAAAGGGAGGCTGCTGTCAGGTCCTATCTGGCAGCGCCCTGGTGAATGGGACGATCATCATGATGACTCCTTGATATTTCAGGAACGCGTCAGGACTATCGTCACGCAAAGGTGGTGCGATTATTTATCGTTCGAGCAGTGGTCTGACTCCTTTCTCCGGGTTAAATGCTCTCCCACCTTCTACTTTTCCTTCCTCCCTCCTTCATTTTCTTTCTTCATACCATCGTGGGATAAAATGGTTTGCAAAAACAAAAATGACTTCCTACATCGCTCTTCCACCCTCATCAAATGCCGAAAATTGGCTGTGGATGGGGCGAGACTCGACTGATGGCTAGGGATATCAGCTGTTTGCTGGGCTGTTCGGAATCGTTAAGTTCTGAGGGGGACTGTCGTGTCGCCGGTTTTTTTCCGTCTCTTTTGCCTCAAAAAATATGACTCCCTATATGGATGACTCCTCCACCTTCCACCAAATTCCAAAAAATGGGCTGTGGAGGAGGCCGGACTCTGACTCATGCTGATATCCCCCGATATACCAAGTATAAGTCGAGTCCGGCCTCCTCCACAGCCCTGTTTGCTGATCTATTTGGGGTCGGTAGGTTCTGGAGTTCTCCTCGTCGGTTTTACTTCGTTTCTCTTGCCCCAAAAAGACATGGCGCCCTACATGACCCTTGAACCTTAACCAATTCAGAAAAATGGGCTAGAGATTGGGCCATTCTCGACTGATATTAGAGGTACCTCAGCAATTCGCTGGGCGTTTGGAGTAGGTAAGTGCTGGGATTGTCGTGTTGTTGGTTTAATTTCGTCTCTTGCCCCTTTATTTTGTGGTATGGGGGTATAGTCAACTTGCACCACAGCATCGCATGGACACACCGGTAGACCAGCGATAGTCGCTGCCTCGAGCTCTCTGTGGCAAATATATCAAGTGTCAATCGTCCTCTGCAACTAGAGACTGCACCTGCACTATAATCACCCGAACGCTTGTTTATAGTGCAGCTGAAGTCTCTAGTCGCCTAACCCCTTATCACCGTTTCGCAGCCATAACTAGGATTAAGAAACTGCTTTGGCTACAGAAGGCCTAGGCAGAAGTCTTGTTCGTATGGATCCAGGCAACGACGCGAGAATTGAGGTTGGGAGAATAGCGGTGGCCGAAATGCATTTGATGCTAAGGTCTCAGGATAGGGGTTAAGGAACAGAGGGAACTAAGGGCGAGAACGGTGTATTAAGCTGAAGCTGCTGAGTACGGAGGGTCTGTGGAAGTGTGAACTCCTGCTTGCCCTCTACTTTCTCGCCTGGCCTCCGTTTGTCCACGCTCGGGCACTGGTTTCCATGATCGTGCTCTGGCTCACTGCGGCCCTGCCAGGGATCCTAACATTTGAGGCGCTGATGAGGCAGATCGTGGACTCGATAACTTCTGCACATACGAAGCTGTGTCCTATATCCTGCTAGGCTAGGTTATCTTACCCTTTACTCTTCGGCCTAGATAACTGCTCGGCCAATGAAGAAGTATCTTTATAAAATCGAGTCGAGCTTCGGGATAAGCATTGGGAACATAGTTGATCTCAGCTAAGCTAAATTAATCATATCATATCATGGTTATGGAGATGATGAAACGCCTAATTCCTAGGCTATTTCTTGGCAAATCCCGGATCATCCCCCGGAATCTCCAACAACTCTCGATTACTCTCCACTTAATTGCAGCACCACCAAGTGGGCCTAACGGTAGAACGTGAAACTAGGATCCAACGTAATGGAAAGCGGACAATAGCTATCAAACACATACTATGCTATGTAGTAAATATAAACAAGGGTCGCTCTTTCCCTTTTAGGAGAACTGACGATTATTTACATAGTTGACCTTATTATCAGAAAATTGCCACGCACCCTTCCTTTGCCAGTCCTTAAAATTTTGGAAGGCATAAGCCAAAAACTCGTCCAAATCAAAAATCTCAGCCCATGGTTCCGGGTCCCGCCTCTGAAGCGCTTGGATACCTTTTTTTACCCATGAGATGCAGTTCTCGTCTGCTCCCTCCGCCGGCGGAGGGAGCATGCCCAGAAACCGTTGTATATCATCGTAGCCTTTGCCGCTAGAGAGTTTTCCGATCATCAACCTCCCGACAAGCCGCTGACTTATGTGTGCATTTGATGACCGTGGCTCAAACTCCTGGGATCCGTCCTGACGCGCTGTTCATTGGCGGATGTTCTTGCACGTGGAATAATTGTCCTTTCCCACCCCCATTTTTCGGCTCTACCCAGATACCCCAATGGTACATTGCATACACATACTGAGGCTCCAGTTCATAGTTGGTAGGTATTCCATCGCGGACAAAAGCGGCAACGTAAACGCGATACTTATCGTCCGACATGATTCCAGTTTAGCCCTGTCATCGTTAGTTTTCTGAATTACATGTCTGAGAATATGGCATGGCTAACTTAGTTGTTCCGCGAGTACTGCTATGCGTTTCTGGTTGCAAAATTGAAAACGAGGTGTCTATAATGGATAATGAGCGTCGAGACTGGCTTATATATGTTCCGGCCCAACCACCAACTATACTGGTTAGCCAACTGGCCGGCCGAACCATAATAAAGTATATACGTAAGAATTATAATTATTAACTCGCATAGAGGAAATTTAGAATAAGTATCTTTACATAGAAATTATAGGGAAAAGCTACCTTAGGTTGGTGGTTCGGCCGGCCAGTTGGCCAACCAGTATAGTTGGTGGTTGGGCCGGAACATATCCAACGGCGTTTCGGCACGACCCAATTAAATAATGTCTATCACTAAGGCGCGCGGTTCTTGATACTTGGCTATATGTAAAAGGATTTAGCGTTGCTGTTAATAGTTAATGAAGGCGCTTCCTCATACTTTACTAAATTGCGGCGCCTTTTTGTTGCACTGGTCCAGATGAATACCTTTGCCGCCTCACTGAAGCTGGTGGCTAGAATGGGCTAGCTTGAATTGGCTGGGCGGATCAGGATGGGGATGGCGCCGGCAACAATTAAAATTGGACCTTAAAGCCTTAAAAACAAGGTCATACATAATATCGTGCCCCGAACGACACCTGGCAAGCTAACTCTCAAGCTCAAAACGCCAATTTCCTCCCACCACACAACGCTCGTCTGTCTCGCTCAAAGCATTCTGGGGTTCTGGATACGGATGGTAGAGTCTCAACCGCGTAACATCACCGCTCCTCCTAAGCTGGTGGTGTTGACGTCTAGCCAGCTACCGGCATGGCTCCGATGCGCCATTTGGGCCAGCCAGTATGTTTACCCAGGACGGAATCGTGGGGGTGGGATGGGAAACGTCATACGTCTCCCTTTTGGAAAGGTTCTCAAACTCAATACCAGCCGAAATGAGATAGATGCTATGGAATATGTCCGTAGCCACACTTCAGTACCTCTCCCGAAGGTATCACGGTGTATGAGCAACCGGATGGCGCGATACATATTCTTATGGGATTTATTCCTGGTGATGGTCCTGATTATACAAATATGACCCCAGAGCAGATCAAAGCATTTGGCCAAAAACTCGCTGGCTATTTGCAACAGCTACGAAGTCTAGAGCCCCCCGAAGAAGGCTTCATTGGATCCGTATCGCTCGGTTCCTCAATGGACCACAGACTGGGTCACAATCGCTTCGGCCCATTCCACAAAGTGGCAGACTTCCATGATTATTTACGCCTTGGGGGACCACTTGACACCTGGGACAAAGATCCGGTGGTTGTCCACGGCAGGACAGAACCATATAAAGTCAAGTTCACCCACGCCGACCTCAACCCAACCAACGCCCAATACCACGATGGCAAGATACAAGCCATCATTGACTGGGAATTTTGCAGGCTGGTACCCAGAGTATTGGGAGTATACCAAGATGTACTTCGCCGAGTTCCCTATCTATCAACCATTTTTCGACGCCGTGGTGGGCGAGCCAGGCATTGAAAAGTATCCAGAGGAACTTCGAGCGGAGCGTGATATCTGGAGGCTCGTGAATCCATGGCGATATGATGATGATTATTACGGAAAAGTATTAACCAATGGGGGACATGTACAGGGCGGGGGAAGTTCGTGTAATAATGAGGGTACTTGAGCAGGAGCAATAATGATACCCCGAAAACAAGCATAAATCACAATGATCTGCAGTCTCTATCAATTAGCTACTATAATATGTAATATCACTTCTGTTCCTCATAATACGCCTGTTTTAATAATCCTCCTATCGCCCCATGATGATATGATAAAGTCTCTAACTCTATAGCGAGGCTACCAAACACAAAACACACTACTATCACAGTAGCTAAACACAACTAACTACTAACAGGTAGAAACCACACCCTTTCGGAAGAACCTCTTCAGGCATCAACCTCCTCTTCACAACCCTAACACCATCCTAACTAGCAGGGAAGGCACTCAGTAAACAGGCCTCACAGCTACCAACTTCGTCAAAGCACGCCCCCATACCCTCCAGGAGGTCTCAGGGCCGCGGGTTTCACCCGCATCCAGACCGGCGCTAGGGCCACGGTGACCTTTTTTTAACTGATAGTCAGGTGCAAGTGCCATCCATAACCCACGTGTCAAGGATGCACTAGCCATCTTAAATGCAGCGCCGCCATAGCCGGTTCAGATAATGCACTGCACATCGCATACTGGAGAGGGTATCGAGGGCAATCCATAAAATTGCAGCCTCACATCTTCTCCTCACAACCTCACGAAACAAACTGTCCAATCAGCACGTCGCCTGCTCCGAATGGTAAGACGGGCCACATTGGACCGCGTCTGACACCATCCCGCGCAGGCTTAAATGTGATGCGCGGCGCTAGGTGATAGGCGAGTGGAGCGAGTGGGTTGCGCAGGGAAGGTTGGACAGGGGGATGAGGGCGGTAAGGCGTTCTTCGGAATCTTTTTTTATCGATTTTCACGGCTGGGAGAAAAGGAGGGTGGAGGGTAACTTCCTGTGCTGTCCATCCGAAGAATGCAGCAGATAGCGGTTCGCGGTGAACAGTGAGAAGTGCGACATCTGTTAGCTGTAAGCAGTGAGAACTGAGAGACTGAACCTCATATGAAGACCACCTGTGCCGTTGGTTCCTTCCCTACTGGCAGTCAAACAAGACTACCCCGCACCCTGCCAGTAACTCAGAACTCTAATTCGCTCTGTGCCCCACCGCGAGTTGTGGCTAGGGTACCACCCGAACCCGCCCATCAAATCTCCACTTCAGGGAATCGAGCGTTTGTTGGAGTTCCTGTATGGAGTACAATGCTTACCTGAAGCTATGTACCCCCACTGTCCACTACTGATTCGCCCGCAAACCGTCAAGACTGCAGCCAAGCGTGGCGTGCGAGGCTGGCTCGTGTCGATATTTGTTCACAAAGGAAAAGGGTCTCGGCATTGGGCTGGCATTGCCCGAATGAGGTGAGAGCAAGCGATTTATGACAAAGAGGGCGGTATATTGAGGGAGGTCCACTGTATTTTTGTACCCACTGGACTACGCTCGGTGTCCACTTAAGGGTTTGGAACTGACAGCTCAGGCAGGCAGAATGTCAGCTTTGGCCCATATCCTAGTGAATATCTTCCCGTATCCTAGCGACTATCTCGTCGAGACAGGGCTGAGACAGCGTTCAAACAGTACTCTTTTCGACCATAGCGCATCGCTCTTCACTGACCGGCCCTGGGATGTGAGTCTCCTCTCATCTCGCTCCGGCATCGCTGTCTCATCTGCCGCCTAGGTCGCATTAGGGTCGGGTCGGGTGCTAGGAATGTGGACGAGGGTGAAGAGCCTTGAGACGGGATGGGCATCTTTCAGCTGCGGCTCACCTCATGATCACACTGCGATGTATTGCAGCAGGCCTTCTACTCAAGCTCACTCTCACTAGCATTAAAATTGTCAATATCCTCCTCGCGTGTGGCGCCTTCTACACAGGAAACAGGAAACAACAAACACTCCTCGTACTGTACCCCAGAACTGTGCACAACGACATCGTACGAATGAGCTGTGCAGTACGTACCAGTAAAGCTCTGGCGGCATCGCGTCAATGCTCAGCCTTCTCATATACAGGCACCCTTGTCACCCTGTCACCCATCCAAATTATGGTACTTTGACTCCCATCACTCAATTTCGCCCAAGGGTAGCTTGGACCCTTGCACATTTCCCTCCAACCCACCCCCTTTCCCTTCTTTTTCCCCAAAGAAGTTGTTCATCATTTCTCAAAAGCATCCGCATCCACCCATAAGCTGTGTTTCTAGTCTCCACCAGCCGCCAGCATTGCCCACCTTAGCTTGGCTCACCAGACAGTCACAGAACCGAGACGTGACAGACAGAGACCACCCTGATCGTCTGTCAACGCCCTCTCTGGCACATATCAATCCATACATAAGGTTGGTCGCATCCCTCCCGCCTTCTTTTTCCTCAGTATCCTCGAATCGACCAACTGTCACACGCCCAACGCCTTTCTCTTCGTTCTCTCTCTCGCCTTGGTCCTCCCTTAATTTCTTCATTCTCACTTCCAAGCCCCAATCCCAACCAAAGAACCGAAAAAATGGCGACCGAACCCCCCCATCCTCTTTGGCTCAAAATTGTCCTTGTCTTCCAGCTGTTCTTCGCCCTCGTCACTCTCGCCCTCTCGGCCTATGGTCTTTCCGTCGCCGGCGCCTACAGCGGCTTCGGCCTCAACGTCTTCACCTCTATCGCGACCTTCGCCTACATCGGCTACATCGTATCCTACACTTTCTTCATCCCGACCATCTACAACATCTACATTTCCCTCGGTTCACAGGCCTTCCTAGCAATCTTCTGGCTCTCCACCTTCGGTACAATTGCCGCGCTCGCCGCCGGCTTTGGAGCCGTCGAGTCATACAGTGACTATGGCGGCGGCCACTACTATAGATATAGCAGTGGGGTAAACGACACTTGGACGACGCTCTCAGCCACCACTAAGGCCTCTGCCGCGCTCACAGCATTCATCTGGGTCTCCTTTGTCGTTACCCTCATCTACACCAGTATGTCCCCAACCCCAATACAGCAAGGAATCCCCATCTAACACCCTCCAGCCCTCGCAGCCATCCGCCAAAACCGCGATACTAGCGCCGCCGCTGCCCCCGCCGCAACCGAAGAGCACAAGTTGGGTCCCGGCGGTGGCCCAACACCTACTTCTTACCAGCCGGTTGAGCAGTACGCCCTGCAGCCGCAGTACGCCGCTCCCTACGCCACCCCCGGCGCTGAGTACCCTCAGCAGCAGCAGAAGTTCCAGGAGCAGCCAACGGGATACCCCCAGCAGCAGTTCCAGCAGCCAACGGCCTACCCCCAGCAGACTACCAGCCCAGCTCCATACCAGCAGGCCCCTGTCCAGTACCCGCAGCAGACTGGCAGTCCAGCCCCATACCAGCAATCCCCTGCCCAGTACCCGCAGCAGTCCCCTGTCCATCACCCGCACCAGACCGGAAGCCCTGCGCCAGGGGGTAATATTCAGGAGGCGCCCTAAGCGCCGCAGTAATAGAGTGTTGGAATACTGGTGTGGGTGGTGGAGAGCTAGGATCGCGTATGCGGAGGAGTTAGTGGGAGGATCGGGCGCGTGGATGCGCCTGAGGATTCGTGCGTGAGGCGCCTAGACGGCAGAGGAGGACGAGTGGTGCGATGCGATATACCCTTGCGCGTCGAGCAGAGACCGGCGCACATATTTTGGCCACTTCTATGGATGTGGAAACAAAAAATTATCTGATCTCCTGTTTTGTTTTAATTTTGGATCTCGGATCTTCAAATTTGGGCTCGCTGCGACGCTTGTCACATTCCTTTTTGGAGGTTGGCAGGCGAATTGGGGGTGTTGTGTCGTGATTTAAGTACGTGATGGGGAACATATATACCTATAAATATTAATGATTTTAAACAATTTCTTGTATTGCATGTTTCGATCGAAGGATGGAGGAGTTACGATGCGACTACACATATCGGCGCATCCGATAGGGCGTGGTCACGTGCATATCTGTACAAAACACCAAACCTCATATCGGCAATCTAACTTACCATCCACCACCTCATACAACTCCCTCGCCCACCATGCCTATCATTCGTAAAGCCCTCTACACCGCCGTCCTCGGCGCCACGGGCGTGACCGGCCTTGCTTTCTTTACCACCCGCAAAAGCACCATTGTCCCTGTCCCGGCCACAGACCCTATTTACAGTTCCTCGGCCTACCTCGCTCAGAACCCCAATAACAACCCCGTGACGCAAGATATTGTCATCCGCCGCCTACCGCTATCGAGCATCCGTCCCGAGCTCCTCGAAAAGGAGGGCGCGCTCGTAGACGCTGCTACGGCCGGCGTGTTCGGGGGTCTCGGTAAGCTCACCATCCCGATCTTCTCCATCCCGTGACCCAACGGAGAAGCAAAGGCGCCGATGGCAAGAATTAATAGGTGGATGTGACTAACTCCACGTAGCATACGAATTCCAGCGCCGCTACCTCGAGCGCAAATACCGCAATTTGTCCACCGAGACGGACCTCTGGACGCGCCAAGCCATCAACTCCTCTGATTTCGCAAAAGGCACCATCATCACTGACCACTTCGAGGTCGTGGACCGGTCGCCGACGCAAGTGACGGTGCGCTGTGGCGGGTCGCCGAGGGAGCAGGGCGTGAGGGGGGGAGATGGGCTGTTCAAGGTTTCGGCACGTGTTGAGAAGGAGATGGGGGAGGTGGAATTGAGCTTGACGAGTGTGTTTTTCCAGGGGAAGGGGGTGGCGGCGGGAGAGCCGATGTCACCGTGGATTAAGTGGCTGCATGGCGTTTATGGGAAGCTGTGGATTGAGGATGCGGCAAGGAGGGTGCAGGTGTAGAGATTGTTTTGGATGGCAATGGTGGCACTGTGAGCCATATGTGGGAAGTTTGTATATATGGTTACATATATGTAGAGTTTAGGATATGTTGTAAATAATGTGGGAAGTTGATCTTTACGCTCTTAAACAAGTTTTGTGGCCTTGATGGAAGTTGTGGGACCCGTCATCCGCTCGAGTCTGCATTGATACAACAGACTTCGCTCTCCAACTCAGCGATATAAGTTATTATTTACTTATTAGAAGCCCCCTTTGGGAACTCATTGCTTAGCGCCTCAAGTTCTTAACACGTCACCATGGAGTTCTCATACGCTTTCGGTTGAGACCTCTCTGATAACTGACACAGAAGCTACTAATCTAGCTCCAAGGCTAATATGACAATTGGTGCCTAAACCTTCCACGGCAGGCACTCGTGACACCGTGCCTCGTTAGCAGGAGCTATCAACAGATCGCCCCTGCCACTATAATAATGCTAGCTCTAGCTCAAACTTTAAAATTTTTTATCATCCTGTCACTTCATCATGATTTCTTGAGGCTGCCATTCTACTTCGTTCGGGCACGTTCTGTTTCAACCCGTCACACCCAAACCAGCTTCTACAATCACTTCATATAAATTGCCACTGCTTGATTGACTTACTGTATCTGCTGATATATAGTATGATGAAAACACTGCCCCGATTATAGATTTACGTAACTTCTTCACTACAAATACTCTCGTATTCATCAACTCCTGCCACGAAAACACGATATAGGCCCCTTGACTCATACCGATGACAGAAAGATACCTGCCCCGCCAAGCCCTCCACCGCCGAACATGTAATTGCTATGAGCGCAGGTTTGGAGAATAAAGTCTCTGGGTTGATGGGGAATGCTGCAGCACCTGACATAATCCAGGGGGTTGCTAAATCCATGAATATATGTTATAAATCAGCTATGATAACAGGGCTTCACGACATCAATATTGCACCAGAAGGGGCCTGCGTATTGAATACAACAATCATATTCCGTGCTAGAGAGATGGTAGCAGCAATTGAGGCACCTTGCATATACCATATTGCTCTACTTTCACATGCAAACCAGCTCTAAAGAAGAAATTCTAACTTTGCCACAAATAATCGACGGATCTTCAGAAAGGTCAGCTAAACCACAGGGAACAATATAGCTTCTTCAACTCATAGTCAACAACTCTCAGTCGATGCCGCGTAGTTGGCGCAGAGGTTGTCGAGCGTGATTATAGTTCGTGAGGTGATGATGGTGAAGAGCTCATGATTAAGGGCACTAGTTTACGAAAAAGGGGTCACTGCCACGTAGCAACTCCACAAGCTCCTCGGCGGGAATGGCTTATTTTATTTTAATTAACTTATATAACTAATCGGGATGTTTTATAGTTGAAATAGCTTTCCAGGATGGGTATCTGCTGGTAACCACGTGGATGTTCCGCTGCTCTCTCTCAAAGTCCTGTGTTCTTCCTTTTGCCCTTTCTGCGAAAAGGCTTTCCGAGGATGCGGTACATCTCTTTTAAGGGAGAGCGGCCAATCTCCGGCTTGACTTGAATATTACTGACGGGGTAGATATGCAGTGAATGGGAGCCTTCCTCCATACGGCCTCAACCGCCGTCGTGTCGGATATGCTGGCGGGAGGGCCCATATTATCCCGCACCGGAGCTGTACTAAGCCAGACATGAATGGGCGACTAGAGCCTTGTTCAGTCTCCGTCACAGAGGAGTCCCATTGGTATCGCCGATCTAGTCCTGGATAAGTCTCGCTGGTTTCGCTTCTTCTATAGTGACAAGTAAACGAGACTTACTCGGTCTCGCATCGTGTCTGTGTGATTCTACTGGCTGAATTTAGATTCGGATGGTAGCACCGGCGGCTGTTACACCACGCGATTCGTTGCCACCCATCCGCTTTTGTCCCAGGATAACCTTCGAAGGTTGACCACGGCTTTGGCATATCGCCATTGATAGCTTTTTGAGTCCCGAAATTATGTGTGAAGTATGCAACTGCCTTGTCGATGTGCTCCGTGGCGACATTGTTGGATGAAGACGTTATTTAAATATTGTATGTCACGAATTCCAGCAACACATGCCAGCGGGCTTCGACAGCTGTTCCAAGTCGCTGGTGGTCAATGGGTGATTGGCTAGTGTTGTTTAATTTCTCACCGCCGCTCATTACGAACAAAGCAAGGGTGGCTCCTTGCATCGATGCTATCTTGATCATTATCTTTCTTGACACGGCGAATTTATCGTACTCACTACCGTGTGGTATCTTAGCCACGACCATTAGAGTTTTGTGTTATTCGTAACCCCTTATGAGCCGAGGGTAGTAGCGTAGGAGATATCAGAATACGAGATGTTCGTACGTACTACTTATCTTGTGGTGTTAGTGGTGTCCGCTTGGGAATGAGAGAATAACGCGCTATGAAATATCGGGATATCTAAGAGAGGCGAAGGTCCGCTAGCGAAGTAAGGGCGATAATAGGGATGGGGTTGGTGGAAGTTTGCATAGAAACAAAACGACTCGTTCATAATATATCAGGCTAATTATACTGCATGCATTAATGAACTAAGAGGAACCCAGTTGTCTATGCAACAAAGAGTTATAGGAAGGGGCTATGAGGCATATGGCGGCTTCTAGGGGGATGCAGTGGTTTCTTTCCAACATGGATCAAACAGCCACTCCAGGCTACTGCACAAGACGCAGTGTAATGCGATCAAATGTAATTGGAAGACTCGGCACGCAGAAGCTCCAACCCAAGCATACCTTGGAGTTTTCATGGGACCTTAATATCTCGAAATGCCCTCCTCATTCTCTGTTCGCTTCTCTCCCCAGCAGCTACTCAACCCCGCCCAAAAACTTCAAAATGGAGAGATATGTCGAGAAAACGCTCGCCAGCCCTCCGATAAACGTTTTTTTAACAACAGCCACTCGCACTATCCTTAATATAGGTAGATACCTCCAACAAATACTGGCCTATCCTCCACCAATCCTTTCTTTGACAACCAACGGCACTCTCCTCAAAGTGGGCGGGGACTTTGAACAGATACTCCTAAATCCTCAGCCCTTGTATTTGCTGGAAATATCTTCTCGCACTTTTCTTAAAACGGGAAAATATCTTGAGCAAATACTTGCCTCTAGCTCTTTCCAGGCCATTGCCCTGGTGATTATCTTTACAGCAGTTTTGGCTCATCTTGTAGTCGGCTATTTCACTCAAGTTTCCTACCCTCTTAACCTACCTCGTGTTTGCGAGCCCCCTGGCGCCACCCGCTTCAGCTTTAAGACACGCTGGGCGTACTACACTGATTGTAAAGCCCTGTACAACGAGGCGTACGAAACAGCAAGTCCCCCTTATGGCCTCCCAACTTTCCACGCATTTAGTTAACTGGTATTCTAGTACTCTAAGCACGGAAAAACCTGTCTCGTCCCAGGACTCGGCTTTCGTAATGATATTATCATTCCCGGAGCCTCGTTGCGTTGGTACACATCGCAACCTGACAATGTTCTAAGCTCGTACGAGGCCTTCGTTGAGATGAACCAGGCTGTGTACACAACAGGCGATGCGAATGTGATCCAAAATCCATGGCAGGGGGAGCTCGTCAGGACCCAGATGCTCTCTTTGATTGAGCCGATTGTTGCGGATCTGGATGATGAGCTGAGAGTGTCAATTGATGAGAAGTTTGGGATGGATGAGTAGGAGTGGAGAGAACTCGATCTGTATGACATGGTTAGAATTGTTATTGCACAGGGATCGAGTCGCTTTACCGTCGGGATTCCGCTATGTATGGCCTCCTCCTCATCCGTGTAGTCTAGTCCAGGAAACTAACAACTCAGGTCGTGACGAACCTTACCTCAAGCGAACCATCGATTACATCAATAATACCATCCTTGGTGGAGTCCTCATTGGCATCCTCCCGTGCCCTATCAGACCTCTATTCGGCTCTTTCTTCTGCATTCTTACCACCTTCCACCTCCGCTCTATCCGTAACTCTCTAGCTCCACTCTTCCACGCCCGCATCCCGCTTCTACAAACTCCTCCCGGCCCGGACGAGCCTTGCGACCATCTCCAAATGATGCTTCGGTATGCTGCGGCCAACGTCCCATCCGAGCTGAACCTCACAAACTTTACTGCCCGTATCTCAGTCTCAAACATGGGCTCCTTCTACCAAGCAAGCATGGCTATCATAAACGCTCTCTTCAATATTCTCGACTCAGACGCCGAGTACTCCATCATTGATGCTCTCCGTGAGGAAGCCGCCACCGCTCTTGTTGACCACAATGGCATATGGACCAAGGCCACTGCCGCGCAGATGATAAAGATGGACAGCGTCTGCCGCGAGACTCTCCGGCTGCACACCTTCGCCAACCGCACCCTGTTCAAGAGAGTCGTCGCTAATACCTCGTCACAGAGGATGGAATCACGCTCCCAAAAGGTGCTATGCTCTCACTCCTCGCCCAGCCGGCACAGACCGATCCCGAGGTCTTCGAGGCCCCGTTGAAGTTTGATCCATTTCGGTTCTCACGCGCAAGAGAAGCCGCCGCCGTTGCCGCATCCACGGATTCGCAGTCACCTATTCCTTCTATAGGGCTTAATAGCAACAACGTGTCTTCCAATGGGCCACCAACTCACCCGCCAGGAAAACTACCTCTGATCTCGACCTCCTCAATTGATCTCCCATTTGCGCATGGTCGCCACGCCTGTCCCGGTCGCTTTATAGTTGATTTCGAAATGAAGATCATGCTGGCATACCTTCTTACGCACTATGATATGGATGTTGTTAAACGAGAGAAACCGTGGAGGGAGTGGGCGGCTGAGGCATCTATGTTGGTTAAAGGAGGGAAGGTGAGGATTAGATGTCGTAGGGCAATGGAGTGAGGGAAGAGGTTTGGGTGGAAGCGATTTAGATTGAGAAGTATTGGATGGAAATCAGTAGCTACGTTTAGCAGAACGTCGCCATGAGTTATGAACTTAATATAATTAGACAATATATTTTTATATGTAAAGTACTATCTGGGGTATCTTGCGTATTTCCATAAGAAGATCAATCTCATTATCTCAAAATAATGGATATCATAAAATATGTACCGTATATATTCCCCTATCATCCTCCTCATCCGCTGCCTTGACGTCGCCTCTTCGTGATATAATAGGTGGTCTCGCCCATCCAGCCCCTCAGTATTCGTACTACATGGCTTGCGCGTGGCCATGTGTAATGTCCACAGTAGCCGAATCTAGGTGTGACCTCACGGGACACGTCCCTTAAATAGCACAATATCATACCTCCCCAGTTGTCATGGTATTCAGCCCAACTGATACACCTTAATCGAGTTGATAAGCCAATAGCTCTCTAGAAACGCCAGCGGATTATTTGCCACGAAGCTCTCGCAACTCCCCAAAGAAGCACAAGCCCCTTGACCCCACACGCTCCCAGCCCAGTCTCCGCAGAAAGTGGTGTCGAAAACAATATTCATGTCCTTGAAATGCTGGTCAATGTTGCAGCCGTTTCCGCCATTAAATGCCGCCACCGGCAGCCCCCAGTTCTGCGTCCTCGGCGCCCCAGAGGTGATATCTGCAGGCACAGAGCCTCGTGGGAAAAACCACACATATATGCCAGAGCTCTCCCATTGCATAGCATACACCCCGCCACCGACGGAATTAAACCCCGTTCCAAAGCCTCGCGGGTCGCTCGTGCTCACCGAGCAGCCGTTGAAGCCTGAATTGGCATTGCAGTTCGTCTCAAGTGTCGTAGTTCCAGGGAGCGAGCCCAGGTTGTCGACTACACATCCAGCGGAGGTGTGCAGTGTCATCGAGTCCGTGGTCTGTAAGTTTACGCCTTCGATGATGTCGATTTCGCCTGAGGCAGGCCAGTTGGGCCCAAATAGCCAGAAGGCTGGCCAGGTGCCGCAGGCACCAACGGGCATGTGCGCGATATCTGCGATGAATAGGCCGTGGTTGTATTGTTTCTGGGAAGTGAGGCGCACGGAGGCGCGGCCGGAGGGCGCCACATTTGTGTGGTCCACATCCAGTTTCACTTGAGAGTTGCCGGTGGAGATGATGTTTGCATTTGCCGCGGCGGATTGGGAGAGGTAGTTGACGAAGCCGTGGGTTGGGTCGGAGCCAGTAAAGAAGGAGAAGGAATTGAAGAAGTTTGAGGAGTCGTACTTGTCTTTAAGAAGGTACGACATGGAGGTAGCTGCCGAGTTCGTAGAAGGGCCAACGACCTTCTGGTTGAATTTGATAGGCGGGAAAGATGTGAGGGCGGAAGTGAAGGTACTCATGAAGAGCGTTAGGGATATTAAGAAGACTTGGGACGGCATCGTGCACAAGTATCCACTGTGATGTCTCTGGGTGGAAATGTTCGGGATTAAAGATAAGATGCACGTCGAAGGAGAGCCAAACAGCGAAGAATGAGACGAGAAGCGTATGTACTGTAGAGCGACGAAAGGAGCGAGGTAGAGAAGAATAGAAACAAAACCAAACGAAAGGGAATAGCTATCTTAATATATCTGCATGGGCGCAAAGAAGAAACAAGGGAGCTGATGGAAACCAGGGCCTGTGATCTGCATAGATCCATCTGATTTCCATGAGCCACGCCAGGACCGCGTGCCCTAGTAGGCACATGCTGGATGATCAGGGTAGTTGGGCCAAAACATTGACAGCCCCAAACCTCCCAGCGAACAAGTGGCTGGGCGGCATCCACGATTAGGGTTTGTGGGAGAAGAATCGTGTCTTTGGATGCTTCGTGGTTGTCGCGCATGATGTGCAGGGGTCGAGGCATTGGTGGCTTGTTTCGGTAGTGGGTCTCCTGCCGGCAACTGTATTTATACCTCCAACACAGGGCGTTCCAGATCTATCAGTGTTTAAATTGGCAATGCAAACCATGCGATATCAGTCGCTACGTCTCAGCCTGGGTGGCTGTCTTATTCGATGTTGTCGCCGAACCCTGGCGGGCCTAGACTCTTTGGGCGAGACATTGACGCCCAATGATCGGGATAGAGTCGCCAACGAACTGATGAAGACGCGCCAAGCCCTGGAATAGTTTCACTGCGCAACTGCAGCATGCGAACAAGGGTATTGTATCTGCTGAATATCTCTGTGAGTCGCGGATGCCTGTGATGGTAATTTACATATGAGACAACTCCTATAGCGACCTGATCACGAAGATAAAAATCGTGATTGTTTCCTCGTGGCGTCCATGTGCGCGATTCATGTTTCGACGAAAGATAATAATCTTAGAGCAGTATTGGCAAACTAGCTGCACTGGTGGATAACTGGTATACTATTTTGTTGAGCCTGAGAAAGAGAGATAAATATATGTACGTGATGTGCGATAGGCTCATGAGACCAGATCTTGTGGCGTTCCTAGCGTCGTATCGTGGCCTGTGGCCGCTTTGCAGATCCACAAATGTCCTCGGGCGGCTATGGAAATCGTGGCAAACGTCCACATAGTACAATATAAACCTTGATACTGCCATTTGCTGCCTTCCAGTATTCTGTGTTTATGAGAATATCAAAACAATGTCATGTCTGCTATAGGGATGGTCCTCTCTTATAGCTGCCTTCGGGCCTTCCAGTCAGCTGAAGCATTGTGGTATCGATTTGTCAGAGTTCCATTTCATAGGCGCCGAAGTTCATTAGTACGATGAAATAGTCTACCAATGAGCTATTGGTGTATCGAATGTAAAGTGGAATGTATGTCTCCAACTGATGTCTTGAATCCTTTGGTCACGGTTCACTTTTCGCAATAATCCACAATATTCGCAAGCCCCTAGGAGTCACCTTCAACAGTCCCTGCGTTCTCCTCTGAACCGAACCCTGTGTGAATCCACCTCCAAAGTCGATAATACATGCCTCCGTATTTACATCGACTAGAAAATGTGCCGCCTTTGCATCGCCCCACACGATTTCAGCTTCGTGGAGACGTCTCACAGTGCTTGTGACTCGTTTGGCGCATCGTTGTCTACAGGCTTCATGGTGTTATCACAGACGATGCGTTCTATCGTCAACACTTATTTAACACTGTGACATTGAGCACTCATGCCGGGGTGGCATTTTAACAGAGACTTGGCTGCCACGTAGATTATATTTTCGCTTCATTGGAAGACTATTAACCAATATGTACAGCACTCATATCAGCCCCAAGCAAGCATTATAATTTGCTGCTCTTCCCCGTCCCATGATCAGGGAATGCAGGGGGGTTCTTATCCAAAGGTTTCTGCAGCCATTCTACCATCCGCCGCGCGCCTCGAACTGGACTGAGTCCGTCCGCTGCAGCAATATTAGCAAGGCCCGCTTCTAATGGTGGCATGCCTGACGCCAAAACAGAGCGGGATGACATACCATATCCGACGAACGGTTGGTGAATTCTATACCCCATCATCTCGACGATCCGTGTGTCAATTTCTGGCAGTCTCCGTGGGTCAACAGCCAAGAATTGGTTCTCAAGCGAGCGAATCTGTGATTATTGTCAGCCAATATCTACCTCTAGAAGTGATTGAAATAGATAGCTGCCTTACATATGGCTGGCAATATTGCACTGTAGCACTCATTCTCGATGATGTGGATGTATTCGGTCCTCCACCATGCCATGTGGTGCCTATGAAGTATACCACACTCCCAGCCGGGCAAACCATAGGAATCGCCTGCCCTTTCCTCGGTCTCTCATTGCCCCAGAGATGTGATCCAGGGATGACGCGTGTGGCGCCGTTCTCCTAAAATATAATCAGAATCCGCAACTTTCAAATGTGCTGCGCGCGCATCCATCCAACGAAGCATAAAGCGACAGCAAACTCACGGCTGTGAACTCATCAAATGCCACCATAATGGCAGTCCCTAATGGCCCTCTTGGCCGTGGAAAGTGGCAAAACCCATCATCGTGATGCAGATCCTGTGGCTGCTCGCCGGGGTTAATCTGAATCGTATGGAATGCCGTAAGTTGGTAGCCCGGGTCCAGAAAGTAATCATTGAGCGCGAGAACGCGAGGTAGCACTACGAGCTTGTCGAAGACCCGCGTCTTGTTGAGCAAGCTGTAAATACGCGTCGTGTCTAGGCCCTCGAACGGGTTGCGGCCAGCAAGAGGCGTAGATCCAGAGAGGCGCATAATCTCGGCTTTGGCAGCTTGGACTTCTTCGAGGGGTATGATGGAGGGGAGTATCACATATCCATGGGTTTCTACATGGGATATATCGGCGACGGCTACTGGATCGGTGGGGAGCCGCGGACCAGCATTCCGTGACATCACTGAGCGGTCTGCCATTTATGGTATATTTGGGTAGATGGGCTCTGCTGCGATGTTGATTAGGGTGGAGGTATTGAAGTATTATATAATCGTAGTGGTAACAGGAAAATCTTATTTGCAAAGTAAGCTGAGTAAGAAGGTGTTAAAGCGCATGCTTACAGTCCGGGGTATTGGAATTGTGAGTGTTAAATACACATATTGCGGGGTACCCCGCAATATCAGCCTCGGTACCCCCCGCATTTTCTAAAAGGGGGGCCGCTTGCCGATCCGCATATATGGCTTGGTAAAGAACGGCCCCAGAAATGAAAACGTAACAGTCTACTTTTATGCCCTCTAGCCTTCTGCTGGTAATGCATGACTTGCTACAAGGCCACGGCATGTTCAATTAATTATAAGCAGGCGATAAGCCACCTTCCTGCGCCTACCTAGTATTCATTCGTCGTCGCAATAGCGTAGTATAAGCCGCTTGGTTCGTATTAGTCGTGTAATTTGTATAAATAAACACACATCGGTTCCATGGCATACATAGCATAGGCAGATCGAGCTTGTGTATAAATGTGATACCCGGTTGACACGCTGGGCAATGTCATCTCGTTCTTGTTAATGGAGCTGCGGAACTTATGAGAATCACATGGTCAGCGTAGTTACGACGAAGCCCAACCATACAGAACGGAGATAGAGTCCCCTTGGTCCAGGTGTTTATCTCTACTTGGCAATTTAAATGGCATGTAGGAGGAGAGTCAGGCGAGTGGGATGACTGAGATGTCGGAGAGGGAGGTCAAATAAAATAAGAAATGACAGATGAGATTGAGAGAGAGCGAGTGGTGCGGCATCATTTCTTCCCTCTTCCAGCATTTAACGATCAAGGAAACCGCCAACCATTTAGCAGCCACTTACAACAACGAAATTTCATAAATTATCCATGTTTTACAACCAGTTGCTAACTGGTTAGCAACCAGTTATCTATAGTTAGGGCTAAAGGTCACTTGGTGATATGCACTAAGCATTCTTTCTTGGTCGGAAATCCGAACACATCGTCACAATCACCATAACAACATTTTTTCAACCTCTCCCAACGCCATCAATACGATTTATTGTTCCTGCTCATGTGAAGATGCCTTATCTTGCCGTCAAGAAGCTCACATATTGCATGCATGGCTTGGTTAGGGCTAAATGTCGGTCACATCGTGAGCCGCACTAATCTTTCCTGTTCGGATCCTTCTACACTCAACAACCACATCAACTACCACGTCTACAACAGATATAAAGCATACGGAAACAGCGACATCATCAGCGACTTGCATAGAACTACTGCGTCGGTTGCGCACGTACCTCCACGATTGACGACTTCGTCACGGCTGCCTGCGCCATTCCATCAACAACCATCGCGTTGAACACCCACGAACCAACATATCATAACAACACCATAATACCATTATTTGACTACCTACCAACGCCGTCAATACAACCCACTGCTCCTGCTCTACGAAGCTAACATACGGTATAGATACACGTCCTCCTGTATAATCTTTGCAATATTTCCAAAGATCACGCCGCAGAAGCACGCACTTTGTGCACAACGGATGAGCTATATATCAGCGCTCCCTATTTCACACCCGAGGAGGCTCTGCTCATCAAAAATACTGTCGTCTCCCCACCCATCCTAACGGACATTCCTGAATTTGAAGCCCTCGAGTTCGATGAAGATAACAATTCTGGGACCAACGAACCTCCAAAGAAGGTGGTGCCACAGGAGACATTCACAATCCAAGAGGCCATCACATCGTGCCTTCAGAATTTTTTCGCGAAACGAAGAGCAAGCGGCGATGCGAGACCTTGTGGCCCACATGACATAGGCCCTATTTACAAAGCTGTCTTTGGAATTACGACAGAGGAGTTGAAGGACGAAAAATTCTTGAGCCGCTTGAGACGAACGGGCCTGGGCCAGTCAAACGACAAGACCATGAATTACGAAGGCAAGGGCAAGCAGAAAAAGAAGGGCGGCAAGGTTAATTAGGAAACGCTTGATGCTAGCTCCCTTTTATTAGGCTGACTTTGAGTTTTGATCAACCCAAGATGGAGCAAGCACGACAATACCAAAGTCGCGTCCAGTGTCGTTTCGGTCCGCTTGAGAGGGTCAAAGTTACCCAAGATGCTTGTGTGCGTTTTACAGATCCCGATTCACGCGTTGTAGGTCCGGTCTTCGAGACCTTTCCGAAACCCGCAGAAGCGTTATGATGGGGATGGCGGGGAAGGGGTTGCATGCACGTCATCAGATGTGCTGCGATTTCGAACAGTGGTCCCATGACACCGGTGCCGAGCTGACCGAAAGACTGGTGAATATGATCGGCTACGAGCTCGGAGACAGTGAAACTGAGACATAAACATAGTCACAACTATGCAGTTAATGAGATGGTACCTCTCCAAATAGGGACAAAAGCCTGGGTAACCAATTGGTGGCGTACGTGAGAAATCGGGATTGGTGACACAGACTCCAATAGATGCATTGTAAGTGCCGAGCATGAAGAGAACGAAAAGACAGTAGAGTAATACCGGATATCTTTTCGTATTGACCTCCGGGATATTCCAAGTCTCTAATGTAGGCTTTGTCTCACCTGCTGTGCTATCGACAGTGCCAGCGGACAGCTGCATGGTGTCATTGATCATACCTTAATTTGACGCAGTGTGACTGCCACTTTGAAGATCTAGAATGGTTTCAGCTAGCGCAGGCGCAATATTCTTCGTCATATCTCAATATACCAAGAGAAGCTAATGTGGAAATGTTATACTCTACGGAGCTGATGCCGTCCAACCTAACTGCTCCGCGTCACTTCTCCGGTGGGAAGAAGGCATCTTTATCGGCAAGCATTAGCAAAAT
The DNA here is from genome assembly GCA_001662645.1 of Pseudogymnoascus sp. 03VT05. Classification (NCBI taxonomy): domain Eukaryota; kingdom Fungi; phylum Ascomycota; class Leotiomycetes; order Thelebolales; family Thelebolaceae; genus Pseudogymnoascus; species Pseudogymnoascus sp. 03VT05. Next base: position 105,078 of record KV459403.1, read on the forward strand.
CATCGCTATGGCGGAAGATTTTAAACTATCCCATAGACGCCACCATCTAGATCTATAATTTTCCACATTGCTGACTCTCCCCTTCCCTCGGAGATATATGTAATCAAAACCACGCCGCCAAGCTCGGACCAGACGCGACGTCCATAACACGGGAGCCCTGTCGACTGACCTGAAGACTCCACCTAAAACACCCTCCACAATAATGACTAAGCCCGAACGAGGTAGCTAACCGACGTCTGACAGCTTTTTTGAGCACCCACCTCTTCTCCGTCGGATTACGCCCGACGAGCTAATTACAACAGTGGCGGTAAGCAAAGCAAGCCTCTCGGATTGCCGCCGACGGCGAGCTACTGCTAGCAACGGCGCCGTTGCACGGCTCTTACTGCACCTCCCCGGCGTGGCTTGCGCGTATGCCCGGGTGTAGAAATCCAGAATCGGAAAATCCCAGCTATGGCGGCGAAACACCGGTCTAATAGGCGGGTGCGGGAGCGATCAGGCGATCGCTAGTTTGGAGCCCGGGAATTTAGAGCTGCTGTGATGCCAAACATCCACCCTCAACGTGTACCACCTTGCAACATTGATCTTGGATGTGGATGGTGAGACGGGATGATGGACAACATGGGATAGGCGTGGTTCACTGGCCGCCACTCGCGTTGAAGCCGACCGGGTGGAAGGTTGTCGAATAGGCCCGATGCTGTAATGCGCCAATAGTGACGCCGTCACTAGCCTTGTTACAGATAGGACCGTTGGTGTGGGTGGTGACGGAGATCAGTCGCAGGGTGATAATGTACTGTACTTAATAGGAGATGTATATATATACTCGTATCCACCAACACTCCAGTCAAACCATGCTATCCCACATTCAACTAATATCGCCTTACTGATTGACAATCGCTCAACATAAACATGGTGCGATCACACCCCATCCTGGAGCGCAAGCACAGCACCTCTAGCTCTGGCTCGTCCAATTCAACACCATCCGACACAGACTGCTTTGAGCGCTTCACAGCTGCTGGTCGCCCCATGCCCACAGATTATCGGTCCGCCTGGTCGTCCGCCTGTATGTTCGGCCCCACGGCGCCGCATTTCCTCCCTTTCAGATTCACAGACGATAGCATAATCCCAGTCGTGGTGCGGGTGTGCGAGGAGAGTTTCAAGGCCGGGGTGGAAGCGTAAGCGCAGCCTTCTTCTGACCCATCCCAATGCGCTCCCAGGTGATCGGCATGGGGAAATAGACCAACGCTAAATAGTAGCAGCACACCCCACAAACGCCGCCGCTCCCTACGCGACCGGTTCCGTTTCAAGAAGACGAAGATCGTGGTCGCGATGATGCCGCGGCGCGAATACCTTCGTCACTTTGCGCATGATGAGTCGGGGCGGTATGTGGGGACGGAGAAGGAGGAGAGTTGGAGTGAGGGGGACCTCGAGGAGGAGTTTGGACATTATAGGTTGATGGAGCCGCGGCAGTGGGTGGTGAGGAATGTAGGCGGTATGGCTTATATGGAGGAGGAGTGAGTAACGCGGGGTGGGCGAAAATGGGATATGGCTAGGAGTAATAAGGGGTTCAGAGTTGGTGGAAACAAGGTTGCTATTCATTTGGTGAATACCAGGGCAGGTGTAATATGGAGTTCAAAGTTGGTGGGAATAAGGTTCCATTTATTTGTTGAATATCAGGGCAGGATTAAGCTGATGGGTAACGACCCTCTATGTCAAAATATATATATAATTATCTCGTAAGGCATATCGCTAAATCACCTTGACTCCGTATCACCCGTAGCTCCAGCCTATGCTAACTATGTTACTACTAAATTCATACCCCCATTATAACCAACTATCCCAGTTGATGTTGCTGGCGAGGCAAGGATGTGTTCTTCCAACGTCTTCGTATTGTGGTATTGACTGACGAGGAGAGGCCACGTTAAGAATGCTTCGTATCCTGCACCGACGTTATCACAAATCGTCTCGACCCACCGGCTCATGCGGATGCTGAACATTGTTACGGTATATTGTTTCCTCTCTCGGCAGACGATCGGGCGGAGAATCAACTGTATGGCGACCATGTGAGCCAGGAGAAGCTGAGAAATGGCGTTTTGAGGATCAATAAGCTGCATGACCTCTTCATGGTCCATCGAGACCAAGATAGATTCGATATTAAGGTGGGACACATAAGCTGTAATTGTAAGCTTTCTGCCTGAACATGATATGGTAATTTGACATACCTTCCATTTGCGACTTCGCTAGCGACGCAATGCACTGTTGTAGGCTTGTAAGGAGCTTCAATTGGTAACCCTCTTCGCACAATAATCCAACATCATTGACAGACTGGGAGGCCAGGCTAAGGAAATCGAGATCATAGCTCGGGGCTCCGTGGAGCCTTGGGCGCATATTTTCCACGCGAGAACAGTCGTCTCGCGCAAGTATCGCATCCACGTTCTGGCCCCGAACATGCTTGGTGATAAGCTCACAGCTTCGGGTCATGACCAAAAAGGATTCGAGTCCATCATCCATGTACCAGGATTGCATCAACAATGCAAAACAAGTGGCGATAACGGCATCGCCGTCTGCTGCTGTCTTCAACGGCTTGTCTAGATGGCCATTTAGACCAGTAATGGCAGCGAGACGGTGGGCCTGAGCGACTTTTGTGAGGCCGCTTTTGGACAGTTTTTCTAGATGGGATGCTGACAGTGCCAATATTGCATGCATCAGAAAGTCACACTTAAGGTTTGCGTCAGTATCAAATAAAATCCGATGCGGCGGATGGAAATACCTGGTGACTGATAGGGGTCACGTAGCTAATCCAGATATTGTCATTCCTGACGGGGTAATGAGGATAAGCTGCAACGAAATAGTGGTGAAAGAGCCGCATGTCCGTCAGATTAAAGATTTGCTTCTCATGCAACGTAACTGCTTCTCCAGGCGACGGATTGGCGCCATAGGGAAGATAACGGCAAGCCAGTGACAGGCGGATGCAGTTCTCACATGCTGGCTGTGTCTCCTGACACTATAGCGGCAGTGTCAGAATCAGTGAAAACAGGGGTCGCTCCCATGTGAAGTGAGTGAATTCGAGACTCACTTTAACTTTGCGCCTTTTGCACTCGAAGCAGCCCTGGCGGGACTTATAATGGCGATTCGCTGCCTTTCGGCGTCGTGCAATAGCCTGGTCGGGGTCACTGGAGGACCGGTCACTGGAAGATTGACTAGTCCCGCCTGATAGGGGGTTGCCCCTTGGCATGTTTGTGGTTTATAGAGCCTCCACGGCCTCTCTTTAGAAGGTAAGGCTCTTGCTTATGGGAGGGATTGCAAGCCCTCGACTTTGAAGGAATCACAGGGCAATACTCATGCTGGCTAAAAGGTTGCACGAAGAGCTTGCGGCGGGTTTTGGTTGATGCAATCAGAACAAAACAAATATTGATATGAAACCAGACAGCATGAGAGTTTCTAATCACTCATATGGTCATTGAGATGGCTTTGATATGTGACTGTTGGCCGCATCGTTGCCTCCGGTCCTCATTGGACCTAGCGTAACATGTGGGGTTCTAGGATCTTTTCCCGGACTTTCATTTTCTCCACGGTTTAGCCGTAGTCTAGTGTGAAAACAGGAAATTAGGCGACTTCCGTCCTTACATAATCACTCCCGAATCCAAAGGTGCGGAAAGGTCCTGACGATAACCGAAAGTCGATTACGCACTTGGGAATCTGAAAAAGGAATCATTAGTGAAAGATGATAATATAAAGAGAGCAATGGCTCTCAAATTTCAGATTCTTGGTGCCACTGAACGCCCCAGCAAATTCCCATCTACATATTGGCCTACCCATCAGCAAAAATCTTGAAAATTAGAGATTTATATGAATAGAAGAGTGCAGATCGTCCCGCGGCTACGTTTACTCGATAGCCTTACTCGAGGCTTACTCGATCGAAACCTGTGAGTGGCGGCAACGCCCCAGACCCCAGATAGCTTCTCCCTAGACACCTTATAGCTTGCAACAAGCCCGCTCCACGACCCCTCCCGGCGAGAACCAAGCATTCCGTATAAAAGAGACCATATCTTTCTCTCGGGTTTTAAATTTTCGGTAGTTGTAGAGCTCTTTTCAGTCTCCATTATCCCCAGCTCTCGACCTGTGTTTTCCATCTTCCTTATATCTCAACCACCTTGTTCTCAACCCTCCACTTTTCCCACGTTTCATACGTTTAAAGTAGCAACGAAAGCACAAGTCATCGGCTTTCTTCCCGGTGAAGTCTAGAGATGGCGCCCACTACGCGCTCCAGTACACAGGAGGTCACACAGACCGTCCTCGTCTCCACCAGGGCCGTCATCCCTGATACGCAGGGCAACCTTGTTGTGTCACCTGCAACGATAACGATATCTCCAGCAACGGGGAAGATCCTCTCTGTGCGCCCCGAAGTTGTTCCGCAGTCGGAATTCCCTGCAGACACAGTTTACATTGATCACTCGCCAAACATTATCCTGCCAGGCCTCGTGGATGCTCACGTGCACTTGAACGAGCCAGGTCGGACAGAATGGGAGGGCTTCTGGACGGGGACTCGGGCTGCGGCTAGTGGGGGTGTCACTACGGTGATTGATATGCCTCTCAATGCTATCCCACCAACGACGACTGTGGCAGGGCTTAAGGAGAAGGTTAAGGCAGCGCATGGCCAGTGTTGGGTGGATGTAGGGTTCTATGGAGGCATTATCCCTGGCAATGCTGACGAGCTCGTGCCGCTGGTTGAAGCCGGAGTCAGAGGATTCAAGGGATTCTTGATCGAGAGTGGTGTAAGTCGGCCTACTGAAGCGGTGAAAAGACATACTGACTAGATGTATAGGTTGATGAGTTCCCAGCCGTATCTTCAACGGATGTGGCATTAGTCTTGAAGACATTGGCAACGCAGCCCACGACTGTGCTATTCCATGCTGAGATGATCCCGCCCATCACTGACTCCGTCGGCGATGACGTCCAAGCGTCGCTCCCACCAGCTCATCCCCACGGCCCCCTTGACGCCTACTCCTCCTTCCTAGCCTCCCGCCCACCGGCTTTTGAGACTTACGCTATTGAGGAAGTTATCTCGCTAGCCCACCTCGCACCCTCCCTACCACTGCACATTGTGCATCTCAGCGCTATCCAGGCAATCCCTCTCCTACGCGAAGCGCGCCAGAAAGGAATCAAGATTACAGCCGAGACCTGCTTCCACTACCTCTCTCTCGCATCAGAGGACGTCGCCACAGGCGACACCCGCCACAAGTGCTGCCCGCCCATCCGCGAAGCCTCTAACCGCGACGGCCTCTGGGCCGAACTTAACGAGCCGAACTCCGTCATCCAAACCATCGTCTCGGACCACTCACCCTGCACCCCCGAGCTGAAGCTCCTCCCCGACCACTTGAGCGTCGCGGAACCAGGGACCGCTGATGACGGCAAGGCTAAGGGCGACTTCTTCGCAAGCTGGGGTGGAATCTCCAGTGTTGGCCTTGGTCTGCCTATTCTCTGGACCTCAGCGCATAACCAGACTGCGCCGGGAAAGCCGGCTTTGAGTATCATTGATGTCGTGCGTCTGTGCTGCGTTAACACCACCAAGCAAGTCGGTCTTGAGCATCTCAAGGGCGCGCTGAAGGAGGGGCTCGACGCGGATATTTGTGTATTCGATGATGAGGGAAGCTTCGTAGTAGAGAAGACGGATATGCTGTTCCGCAACAAGGTCACCCCATATCAAGGAAAGAGGCTCAAGGGAGTGGTTAGGGAGACATATTTGCGCGGGACGAAGATTTATGGGAGGGAAGAAGGCGTCGTGGGTAAATCACAGAAGCCGAGCGGTATACTACTATTGGAGAAGAGGAAGGCATAGATCAGTATAATAACATTTTTTTTTGCTGTTCAGATGATATATTTTGGGAGGGGTAAAATATAGTGATGGTCGCACGAGCGGAACTGTCCGCAGTCAGAACTCCACAATATGCACAAGTTGCTGGGTGGCCCTAATGAAACCGTGACTCAAACCGATAATTCACACACAATTCCGTTGCACATGTGAAGCATTTTCAATGATAACAACAGCGCGGCGAGTTGCGATGTGCTCCTTGCTTCGGAATCGTGTTTTTGTCCCATCCCGTCGCCTCGGCGGGTACCACAACCTGTCCCGATCGGGAATGCGTATCCGAGCAGCGAATCAACCCACCAACGCGGGGTCAAGTGGGGGAAATCGAGTAATATACGACTCCTCCGATAAGAAAGTAGCCCATAGAAATAGTTATATAAGAATTAGACTTTCCTTTTGCCTGGTCGGATATATAGGACCATTTCCAGTTTCTCCCTATCCTCTTTCTTTGCTCACCTCTTCTTCCCTTTCTCATACATAATTTCTCTCTCTGGGATCGTCATTCCAGTCGAGTTCCTTTTCGAGTCGCTGCTCGTTTCGTCACCTGTCCACACACATTCTCGCTATCGGCAATTCCGCTTGTCGTCACAATGGAGAAAATCCCCACCACCCTGCCGTTCGTAGGAGGCGCAAAGGAGGAGGTCGCGCAGCATCCAATTGGGCCTCTAACGGCGAGCGAGATCACTCGCGCCGCGAGCTTATTGAAGGCGTCCTGGCCCGCGAACACGGATTTCAACTTCAAGGCGGTCACGTTACTAGAACCGCTCAAGGCAGAGCTACTTCCATATCTCCAAGCTGAGCGCAGCGGTTCTACGCCAGCCAAGATTGACAGGAGGGCTTTCGTGCTTTACTACATCCGTAACACTGTAAGTATCCCGAAGAAATCATTTTGGTGAGATGAGTGGTGCTGATTAAGAGTAGGATAAACTCCACGAGGCTGTTATCAACTTGTCGCAGGGCGGCAAGATTGAGAGCAATGTCCGCCTTGGAGCTAACGTCCACAGCAACGCTGATGGTGACGAGATTCTCATGGTCGAGAAGGTCGCATTGGAGGATGAGGGGATGAAGGCTGCCATTGCCAAGTTGCAGCTTCCCGAGGGCTCCGTCGTTATCGTCGACCCATGGATCTATGGTATTTCATCAACCGTCCTCTATAAAGTGTGGCCACTAACATACCTAGGCTCTGATGGTGTCCACGATGATAAGCGCATGTTCCAATGCTTCATCTACATGAAAGATCCAGAGCACGCCAACGAGCCAGACGCTAACCACTACGCCATGCCCCTTCCCATCTCACCTGTCGTCTGTGCCGATACGATGACGGTTATCAGAATTGACGTCCTTCCCACTGGAGCTGATGCTACCATCAAGGAACTTGGCCCATACAAGGTGCAGCCAGCCAATGAGTACATCCCAGAGGCCCAGACTCTCCGCACCGACCTCAAGCCACTTAATGTCGTTCAGCCAGAGGGCGCCTCATTCACCGTCAGCGACTTCTCCGACCTCGGCCGCGCCGTTGACTGGCAGAAGTGGAACTTCAAGATCGGCTTCAACCTTCGAGAAGGCATGGTCCTCTACGACGTCCACTACGACAACCGCCCCCTCTTCTACAGACTCTCCCTCTCCGACATGAACATCCCCTACGCCGACCCCCGCCACCCCTACCACAAAAAGGCCGCCTTCGACCTCGGCGACGCCGGCGCAGGCATCATGGCCAACAACCTCAAACTCGGATGCGACTGCCTCGGCTCCATCCACTACGTCAGCGCGATCCTAAACAACTCCGCCGGCGAGCCCCTCCCCATGGATAACGTCGTCTGCATCCACGAACAAGACAACGGCATCGGGTGGAAACACACCAACTACCGCACCGGCCGCGCAGCCATTGTGCGTAACCGCGAGCTCGTCATCCAATCCATCATCACCGTCGCGAACTACGAGTACATTCTCGCTTTCGTATTCAACCAAGCCGGAGAAGTCGCCTACGAAGTCCGCGCCACTGGCATCCTCTCCACATCGCCCATAGACGAGGGTCTCACCGTCCCCTACGGAACAGTCGTCCACCCAGGCGTCCTCGCAGCGCACCACCAGCACATAATGTCCCTCCGCATCGACCCCATGCTCGACGGCCCCCTCAACCGCCTCGTCTACGACGAAGCACACCCTATGCCCGTCTCGGACTCCAACCCCCACGGCGTAGGCTACACCGTCGCCGAGACCCTGGTGCCCACCTCCGCCGGCCTCGATCTCGACAGCAACACCAACCGTACCTTCCGCATCGCCAACGCCGCTGTTCGAAACCCCGTTAACGGCGCTGCGGTCTCGTATAAGATCCACGCTCCCAACTTCCAGAAGATGCTCGCTTCCCCCGCATCCTTCCACCACCGCCGCGCTGAGTTCGCAGATCACAACGTCTACGTCACTGCGCACCGCGACGACGAGTTGTACGCTGGGGGTCGGTATACCAACCAATCCCGTGGCGGAACAGGCGTGCGTAGCTGGGCAGAGCGCGGGGATAGCGTCGAGGATAAGGATATCGTAGTCTGGGTGCAGTTTGGGATCAACCACGTCCCCCGCGTGGAGGACTTCCCAGTCATGCCGTGTGAGATAATGAGGGTAGCGATGAAGCCGGTGAATTTCTTTAGCAGGAACCCTGCGATCGATGTCCCGCCGAGTACGCAGGCGAGTAATAAGAGTGTATTGGTTGCGGCGGAGGGGACGAAGGCGGAGGCGACGGTGGGGGGGGAGGGGAAGGTGTGTTGCGTGAAGGAGGTTAATTAGGTGAGGGTTTTTGGGTTGGTGAGGGGAAGAGGAGGAAGTTGGAAATGCCCATGAGGCAGGTTTATGTGCGGGGTTCATGTCCAAGGAGGGCATAATGGGAGGGGGTTGAATTTGTGAGGCTATTGGTTGTGATATGTGATAGGCGTCGGTCTTCATGCAGATGAGAGTGATTGGATATAGGTGTTGGCTAGTGCTGTCTGTGCGGCAGAGATTCTGGAGGGAAATCAGAATGTTTGGATATATATAACAATTATTTCTAGATTATGTTTGACTTTTTCCTGGTAATTTTGATCACCGATGAAAGAAGTACTGAGTAATGTTTGTTGGCATCCAAGTTTGGGTTTTGCGGATAATATTGCCATCCATGCGAGTAAAAAACATTTAGAAATAAAAAGATAAAAGCCAACGGGTAGATAGATCGAAACATTTTCACAGTCTTGGATGGCCAAACACCAAACGACGTATATCTCATCTCTGTATTTCCCTGGGTACAACAATGAAAATTACTCCTCTAGCATCCATGTAGTTGCATCCGGATCAAACCGCAACGATTTTACCCCCCTCCCCCAATGCGTCTCTAAGGGATCGTACACCCATACGCCAAACCCCGGCAAGCCCTCCATCCATCCATCCATCCATCATCTTTATTCCTCTCCTCCCCAATTACAACAACCCCATCTAAACAATCGTCTCCAGCTCCCTCGCATAACCCAGCGTATTCTCAATCGCCGTATGGCTAATCTCCCTCTCCTCGCCCTCCGCCTTCACCACCGCCTGCGCAGGGAAGTAGATCCGTCCATCCCTAACCACCCACCCCCTGCTCTGCGCGAACTGCACCACGGCGCCCTCGGAGTCGAGGAAGAGGAGGTCCTTCGTGCTTGAGACGGGGAGGGAAGGGTATGCGCGCTCGGAGCACGATGCGATTTCGGCGCGGATGCGTGGGATCAGGATCTATTTCGCAAAACGTCAGCTTGCTGCTCTTTCAAACAGACAAAACGGAAGGAAAGTCGGGGGGGGGTTGAGCGGGGGGGTGTTTGCATACCTCAGAAAATATCCCAAACTCCTCACTCGGCACCTCCCTACTCCTCATCGCCTTCCAAACCTGATCATAGCTCCCCTCCATCAACCACCTCTCCAACCTAACCGGATACCCCAAAAACGCATCCCCCTCCACATCCGCGCCCTGAATCTCCAACGCCTCCAGCTCCGTATGAAACCCCGCATAATCCCCCTTCACCAACAACAACAGCAAAAACAGCCCCGTAATCTTCGCCCTCTGCGAATCAGCAGGAGATAACACATTGGTGGGCAAGTTGTAGAAGGGCTCGAGAAGATGCACGTAGCGCGTGAAGGCTTCGGGGTCTTTGGCCCGGATGGCGGTTAGGGCGGCGGTTTCGAAGAGGGAGCGGGAGACGAGGAGGAGGGCGGGGGGGGTGGTGGGGGAGGGGGTTAGGGCGTTGAGTTTTAGGAGGAGGAGTTTGGCGCGGGAGAGGAGGGCGGAGGAGGCGCGGTAGTCGGAGGGGGTGGTGCGGAGGGTTTGGAGGATGGTGTGGAGTTCGCGTTCGGCCATGGTGGTGGTTGTGGTTGATGGCAATGGGAGGTGTGTTGTGAGGTGAGGTGAGGTTGGATGTGAGGTTGGATGTGAGGTTGGTCGTTGGATGGGGTTGAGATGAACGACAGCGGATTGTTTGTGTTGTTTGTGGGTGAGGTTGTGGCGTGGAGGTAGAGCTTTGGTATTGCTTGTCTTGCTTGCTTGTTGAGGTAGCTTACGGCAGGCAGGCTAGAGAGCCGCGCGGTACGTACTTGTGCTGCTCGCCTCCGCAGTTATTCCGGCCGCGCCCACGCGCGCGCAGCGTCTTGTGAACAAGGAAACATCCATGATAGGAAACATCGACCTATCAATCATCACGTACAAAGGCAAGCACGGCACAGCTGGACATGAGCTCATTATGGCCGCTATACTTAAACTCCGCATTCCCGTAATCCATACCATTCTCTTCCACCCAAAACCGCCTTGAGCAACCAACACATTGAACTAGGATTCTCATAATCGCTGATAAACAGCTAATACCTGTTCAACATAACACGTTAATAAGATCGTAAAACTACACACTCTCCACAGGCAAAGATGTCCGGTAAATCCAACTCCACCAGCGGCGGCTCCAGCTCCTCCAGCAACTACACGCCCTACACCACCACCAGCACCGGCACAAACAGCCAGGTCCGTCCCACCCCCCCCCGCTCTCCACCAGCCTCCCTAACCACCTCCAGGGGAACAGCTACGACACCCGTAGCCAGCCCTCCGGATCCGCATACCACTACAGCAACACCGTGAGCCAGGCCTTATTCCCCCTCTTCCTCCATTTCGAAATCAGACATGGAGACAGAAAGAGAAGCTGACGAGTACAGAACGGGAGTTATTACTACTCCAACGGCGATCATTCGACGTACTATAATGACGGGAAGGGATCGTCTTCGTACACGGCGCCGGATGGGAATTCGTACAAGAAGTGATTATGTTTCTGGCGCGGGCGGAGGTGGATGCCGTGGTGGATGGTGTTGGCGTCGGTGCTGCTGAGAAGTAGAGCCTGGGGTTCATGGAGTGGTTGTCGATGAGGTTACTATGACTGTCACTACCGCATTCTGATTACTGCATGTCAGTGGCACAAGATGACTTTGTGCGTAATACAGACTTTCTTAACTTGTGCCAATCATGAGTGAGAACACAACCGCAACCAAACTGAACATAATATAAATATATTCTTGTATAATAGATAGTTGTAGAAAATATAAAGCCAAAAACGCATATATGCGGGGCCGCAGCTTCTAGGGTAAATGCAATCCGCGCCGCCATCTAATTGCAGAGTCCTTCCTCCAAACCCCAAAAACTCCCCCAAAACCCCCCCACAATCTACAACAAACTCTCCCCCAACCCACACCTCACCACCGAGCACCCCGCCCTAACCGTCTCAAACGCGCCCACACCTTCCAACCCCGGCTCGAGCGACGGGTTCACCTCCACAAGATCCATAGCAACAAGACTACCAGTCTCATGCACGCACTCGGCGATATAGTCGCCTTCGCGAAGGGTGAGGCCGCCGCGCACGGGTGTGCCCGTGCTAGGCGCCCATTGCGGGTCGAGGGCGTCGACGTCGAAGGAAAGGTGGATGGGGGTGTCGTTGCCGATATGTGCGAGTGCCATTTCCATGACTTTGCCGATGCCGTATCTGTAGTGGTGGGGTGGTTAGCCTGGGGGTGTTACGTATGGATAGCAGGAGAGGGGGGGGGGGGGGGTGGATAAGCTTACTTGTCGATATCATGCATGCTGAATGCCTTAACGCCATGCTCTCTCAAGAGCACCTTCTCCGCCCTATCCACATCGCGGAGACCAATGTAGACCAACTTCTTCAAGCTAACCTTCATCTCATCCTTCAACCATCCAAACACACTCTCATCATCATCCCTCGCCAACCCCGTCAGGAACGCAACAGGCATCCCATGAATATTCCCCGAATCCGACATCTCAGGCGTATTAATATCCGCATGCGCATCTACCCAAATCAGCGCGATCTCTCTCCCCAACCTCTCGCGGATCGCCTTCGCGGTCCCGGCAACGGAACCAATGGCAATACTATGGTCCCCGCCGAGGGTGAGCACGCAGCGCCCCGTGATGGCTTGCGCGTAGACTTGGTCGCAGAGGGCGCGGGTGACGGCGGACACGGCGCGGGGCTGCTTCATGCCGCGGTGGTCGGGGTCGGCGGAGGGGGAAGGGATGACGTGGGCGTAGTCGTGCACTTTTCCGTCGTGGTGGATGTCGTAGCCTAGGTCCTCGTGGAGCTGGGTGAGGAGGCCGTTCTTGATGAGCTCGGAGGGGCCGGCGTCGACGCCTGCTTTGGTCTAGGGGTGCGTGTTAGATGGTGAGATTGGGAGAGGAGGGGGAACGTACTTGGCCGCCTGAGAAGCCGACTGCGACGACGCCGAGCTCGTTGCCTCGCGTGAGGAACTTGGGCTTGACCATGCTGGTGGTGGTCATTGTTGCGATTGCGGGGTGATTAGACGCAAAAATGGTATCCTCGACTCGATGATTGCTTTTTGGAGTATATTATCTTTGCTTTTGGGGTATTATCTATTCGAGAATGCCGGTATTATTGGCTGAGAGCGGTGGTGGGGCAGGTAAAAATGCGTGGGCGTTGGTGGGGGAAAGGGTATGACGACGACAGCGATTTGGAGTAAATACGATATTTTGGTTGGAGGGGTAAGAAAATGAAAAGGGAAGGGATGAGAGCGGTGGGAGAAAGACCCTTTTAATATATATGCGGGATTTGGGATAATTAGACTAGACCCCTAAGTGCAGGTGAGTGTCTGGTGGATGGTCGCACATGATTGATGAAGGGCGGGTTGTTGGGTTAGATTGTTTGTCAAAGAATTGTTATTCCTGCCTTTAGGGAATTATCACGATGGGAGCATGGTTGACTGTTGGAGAGAGATGGAGAACATGTCGAGTAGACCTGCACTTAGGGGAATGGGAAGTGGCAGAATGGCTGGATGAGGGATAGGGTGGATGAAGGCGGAGAGAGGGCGGAGAAGAGGAGGTGAGCGAAGGGGGAGAAGAGAGGAGATAGGCAGTTGCGGGTATAGGCGGATCTGATAACAAACTAGTACGTATTCGAATTGTTATCAGATCCGATTATACCCGTGTCTCGTATAGTGGTGGAAATTGGCCGTGTTGGGGGGGGGGGTTGTTTTGGCACGTGATGGCTGGGTTGGTGTTGATTGATTTTCATGATAATGAGTAGGAGGTGAGTCTGATGAGAGATGGGCGTGGTGGCGTGGTGGAGGGAGAAGGCGAAGGAGGGATGAACGAGGGTGGAAAGAGCGATGGATTGACTGGTGGCAGGCACGTGATGAGAGAAGGGAAGGAGCGGAGCGACTGTGAGGAGAGGGAAGGAAAGAAGGGAAGGAACGAAGGGAAGGAATGGAAGGAATGGAGGGAATGAGGGACGCAGTATGAGGCTTTTATCTTATACAGTATTATCCGTATGCTACAACACTCTATCTACTCCATACAGGCAAAATATGCGACCAACGATAGCCAGTCCCGTGACTGACCCCGTGACTTATCCCACCTTCCCTCGCTCTCGCACAATCCCCCCCAATCGGGAAATGTCACTCACTGCCACCAAGCGTATTCGCACTACCACCCAAATAACCCTCAAAACGCGAGACACAAGCCCCGTCAAAAATGCTTAATCCGCGCGTCACACCCCCCATCCGCACTCTCCTCATCTTATATCCACCCAAACCGGTAAAGTATTGATCGCGTTTTGTGGCCTTGTAGGGCGATCAAGGATGTCAGACCCGCCGATGGACAGGCAGCCTGATGCTCGCGAAGCGATACGATTGGTTGCCGTCCCGATCGGGAGCGTTGAACGAGGACCGACGGCGAGGCTCTGGGTGAGGCGGCCGGGGGGTTTGCACTGCCATAACGGTGTTTTGAGGCTTTTGGCCGTGGATGGAAGGGGAATGGGGGTTGTATAAGTAGATGGGTGTGTCCCCGTTTGGTGAGGTTGTGGTAGATGATAAGTTTATACAATACAGCAATCCTACAGTCAGGTTCCAGGTTCATTACCGGTTCTATCAACGCCCTTTCTCTCGTCAGATCTTTCGTTTGTACTATCATCTCCAGTTTGTGACTGCACCTTACCACCGAAGACAAGTCTCGCAAGAGCACCGTTTCCACCATGGAAAACGGAAAATACGGTTCGTCCCTCCCGCTCCCCTCAACCATCACCACTCTAACGCCCCCGGCAGTCGAGGGCAGCCTCTACTACTACGCGCCCTCCAAGCCCGCCCCAATCGTCTTCACCCTCCTCTTCACCCTCTCCGGCGCCCTCCACTTCTACCAATCCTCCCACCACTCCTCCTGGCGCATAACCTGGATCTACTCCTGGTCCTCCCTCCTCTTCATCGCCGGGTACGCCCTCCGCACCGCCGCAGCCTTTCACCCTGGCAATATCAATATCTTCATCTCCTCCCTCATCCTCCTCTACGCCGCTCCCCCACTTTATGAGCTGGGGAACTACCTCGTCCTCTCCCGCTGCCTGCATTACATGCCCCACCTCTCCCCGCTACACCCGCATCGCACGCTGACGCTCTTCCTCGGCCTCTCTGTTGGGGTGGAAGTGTTGACTGCTAATGGCGCCGCGCAATCCATCACCGGGAGCACGCAGGCGAAGCAGGATACGGGGAAGGCCTTGTTGAAAGCCGCGTTGGTGCTGCAGTTGGGTGTTATGGGGCTCCTGCTCGCGGTGGCGGGGACGTATCATCGGCGGGCGGCGAGGGCGGGGATCTTGACCCACCATTCTGGGAAGGCGGGTATCAAGAATGTGTTGATCACGCTGTACTGCTCCTGCGGCCTCATTACCGGCCGCACCATTTATCGCACTGTGGAGTATTTCTTCGCTGCTGCCCTGCATCCGCCGTATACGGCTGGGGAGGACATCAGCCCGCTGATTCGGTATGAGTGGTTCTTCTGGGTGTTCGAGGCGATGCTTATGATCGCCAACTCTGCGCTCCTGAACTGGCGACACCCGGGTAAGTACCTGCCGAAACGGAATAACGTATTCCTCCGCCCGGATGGCACGGAGAGGGTGGGAGAGGAGTTTAAGGACCAGAGGCCGTTTTTGCTGGTGCTGTTTGATCCGCTGGATATTTTTGGACTGGTGTTGAGGACGGATAAGAAGTGGTGGGAGGATGAGAATTTGCCGACGCCGGCGGAGGAGGAGGCGAGGAGGGCGGAGGGGGGGAGGGAGAGGGGGAAGGGCAAGGAGAGTAGATCGACGAGGAGTTGAGGGGGGAAGGGGGGAAGGGGGGGGGTTTAATTGCGAGCTGTGGGGCGTGCTCTATTGCTGTTTTGGGATTTGGGGGCTTTTACTTTCGTTTGTGTTATTTGCGATGCGGTCGGAGCGTGTCAGGGGGCAGTAGGGGGCGTTTCATTTGGTGACGGCCTTGGATTAGAGGTATATATAGATGGTATGTAATACGCAGGAGCTCCTGGATAAAGATTGGTTGACGAGATGGGCCGTGCAGTTATAGAGCGAGCAGTGCAGATTGGACAGAAGGATACCATATGATACAATACAATACAGTCATTATTCCTATTCCTATATTAACACATGCAAACACCCAAACCAAAGCGTTCGTGACTCTCCGAACAGCAGTTCATCACACGTCTCATCTCATCTCATCTCACCCCTCCCCCCCTGCGCCCTCCCCCCCGCTCCACCCCCGAAGGATTCACCTCCAAAGTCTCTACAGCGGGTCCCTAATACCAAAATAGCGACAATCTGCCTCCGGTTCCTGATCCCGTGGAAGCTGGGTAGAAGGAAGCCGACTGGGCCCTAGCCTGGGTCCTGGCCGCTGGCTGTTCGGACTAGAGCGATGGGTCGCTGTTTTTTTTTTGGAAGGATTCGGATGTGGCGGGTGTTGGAGGGGCGGGGGAAGGATGTTTGGCATTATTGCGGCGAGATTGCGGAGATGAGAGGTAGGATGGGTTAGTTTACATTTTACATTTTACTTTCATTATGGTGGCAATTTGTGGCGATTGAGAAGAGGAAGGAGCGAGGGGGCGTGGAGGAAGAGTTGTACTGTACGTGATGTTCGTGATGTTCGTGATGTTCGTGATGGATGGGAGTAAGACGGGCATGGGAGAGAGGAGGCGGTACTCCGGTGTGTCTGTCATACTCGTGTTTCTCATCGTGTTTCTCAGTATGCCTTGTCCGTGTTTATGTTTATGATTATGTTTATGATTATGTTTATGATTATGTTTATGATTATGTTTATGATTATGTTTATGATTATGTTTATGATTATGTTTATGGGTAAGTTAAGTTACTCGATGTTTATTTAATTATCCCGCCCTGACAGAGTTATATATAGCTGGTAATCTCTCACATCATCTCGTGCCTTGCCACCACAAGATTTGCCTACTAAAGCCAGGATAATGTCAGGGTTCAGCATCCTTACCAAGGGCAAATCCGTCATCCCTTGTCCATCTTGTCCACTCTTCTCCACGTTACCTGTCCTAACACCGTATACCACGGCGAAACTCTGATAAACTTCCCCAAAAGAATATCCGCCTTTGCCTTTGCCTTTGCCTCCTTGGTTCTCCTTGGTCTCCATGAAACATCGGCCTTCAATCCCCTTCTAGCTCTACTACGCGCTCATCAACCACCGCAAACTGTATTCGGACATGACCGACTGAAGACGATCAAGGAAGCTTCTCCGCTTCTTTCTTCTCGTACTCTTACTCATTCGAATACTGACATCATCAAAGCCTCTTCCCTGCAAACAAATACCGTGGCGTTCAACTGACAGGGCGCAGTCGGTACTCGGTACGGCGGTGTTCGCGGGGAACGCCCTGGCAATAGGATCGTCGGCTGTGTATTAGATACAAAACCTCCACCTTCTGTCTAGTGCTCCGCGATACCTTGTCTATAGATCTACATTTCAATCTCTTCATCCCGTCTCGCTCGAACCTTTCTAAACTTCATTCCATCCATCCATGTATCTTCACTATCACATCTTTACCTCCTCACCTCCTCCTCACCGCCGCGCTAGAACATGGCGACCATAACAGCACCACCACCGCACCACCACCACACGACGACCTGGCCAACCCCCAACCAAACCCCCAACCCAACACCCTCCTGGCCACCACCAGCTCTATTCATGAAGATGGAATTCGGCATCTCCCTCGCCCCAACCTCCACCCACAATGTCTCCCTCTCCTACGCCTCCCGCCCGATCACCACCTCGCGCCTCGCAAAAACAATCCCAACCTTCCTCCTCCCCGCCTCCGCGCGCCGCGGCCGCGGCACAAAGAAAGACGCCCGCCCCTCCCCGCGCTCCAGGTCCGAGATCCTCGTGCGCCCTTCCACAGCAACCCCGTCGTACCAACAATACACCATGCTCCAACCGTCGTACCCGCACCCCGAGCGCCCAGCCCCTCAACGCACTTCCTCGCTCAACCCTAACTATGCGCCTCCCCTCCGCTGGGGACCGACAAGGCACTTCCTCGAACATAAACCCCTCCCCGAACTGCCCTCGCGCTTCCGACTAGGTGAACCGGACCTCCCTTGGTCGTCCCCGGCGCCTTCGATTAGGAGCACTACAACTGCGCAAACGACATCTACACCCGCCGCCGGGCCGCCTTCCGACCCGGTGTGGTCCGCTGTCTCCCCACCATCCACGACATGGGCTGCGCCGCGTAGTATCTCGAACCCCTCCTCCCCCGTCGTGAGCCCGGACATGTCATTCACCTACCCCCCACAACTACACCACCAACAGCGGACCGGCTCCGTCTCCTCCCCCGCCTCCCCCGCAGACGTGGTACCAGGCCCGAAACCCTGGCGCGATACGAGTTTCTACACCTCCATCCCCGGACCGCGCTCCATTACCCCGCCGCACAACCAGCGTGCGCGCGCGGTGTCGGCTTCAGATCGTGGGACGGACCGCGGGACTGAAGGGGGGGAGAGGGAGAGCGTGCGTGATTATGAGGCGGAGGTGCGCGATAAGGATGAGACTAGGATGGCTATTGACCCGTTGCGGGAACGAGAGATGCGCAATCTGCAGGCGGCGATGATGTCCTTTGACGCCCTAGGGGAATGGGACGAGACCACCGCAAGCGTTGGTATGAACGCTATTCCCGGGGGTAACTATCCGCATCACACTTACATGGACCAGTGGAACCACAACAACAACAACAACAACAACAACAACAGCAACAATGGCCGATCCAGGACGGTAGGCTGGGCAGAGGGTCGCGCGAACAGTCCTAGGGATCTCGGGTGGGCGGTGGGAGTCGGGGAGGATGGGAGGAGGGGGGTTGTGAGGGATGATGAGGCGGGGTGGCAGAGGTATAATTTTGAGGAGTGGGATAGGGCCGGGAAGGGGTGGTCGTATAGGGATATTAATGGGTTTACGTCTTATTGGCCTGATGGGATGAGGCGAAGGAGTTGGAATGGGGGGGAGACGCCGGTGTGGGTGGCTAGGAGGCTGTAGTGTGTGTGGTTTGTGTGTGAGCGTTTTTTTGCTTTGGGGTTTTGGGGGGTGGCATTCGGAGTTTTGGAAGGGTTTGTAATTAGCGGGGTTGTATATGGGATGGGCATTTGGGGGATGGGGACTGTTATATATTTATGGGCTGTAAGTTATGGTATTTCCTCGCGGGCGAGGGAATCTACGGCGGCTGGAAGCAGCCAGATCCTTGTCGGCGAGGAAATACTGGAGTGATTTACGCTGTGGTTGGGGATATATGGGTTGATATAGAGTATATAGTAAGGGTACATACATATCTAATAGCTGCAAGCCGTTGCAGTATTTCCTGGCCTGGGCTTCGCTTCCGTTTTTGACAACAGGCAGTCAGAGAATGCCCGTTATAAAAGATATCCGAAAACGCTCGACAAGGTCTGCAAGCTCCATCAATTCGACCACTGTGCACTCGCGGAGATACTGTTCAGCCGGATCTCACAGAGCTATGTGAGCAACGGCAGTGGGTTCAACGGAATTCGACCTGGGAGCTCGACCGCGCCATGAGCAGGTACGTGGCGGAATCATCGTGACGAGAATGAGCCTGTGGCGACAAGAAACTCTAGCGACGGGAAGAGGTGTGTGGCGGTAAGAAGCTGCGGTGACGGGGGAATCCCACCGCCATAAGTGAGAGCGTTTGATTCCAAGCCTCGGACGACCTGCACTGAGTGTACGATATGTTCTCACGGCAGAACTTGGATTGCGGGCTGTGCAGCCAACACACGATTCATAGTGACAGAGTCCTTTCGACACGCCCTGGTTCACACGGTTTATATAGATGTAGGTATGTGGTTGTATACTCAATAATTCGCTATTTTTGCACCTCCACCCGAATAATATACCACCCAAAAAATACTCCCACCGCGAGAACCAGCTCGACCCCACCCCACACCACCCCCCCTTAAATAACCTCATTCATAAACCCCCCCCCCCTCGCAAACCTCGACTGATACTCCCTCAAATCCGCCCAATTCCTCAACTCCCCCTCCCCCTCCTCCTCTTCCCCCGCCTGGCCTCCCCCCTCAAACCTCATCAACACATCCAGAAACCTGCCCAAATACTCCTCCGCCCGCCTCGCCAGCGGTCCCTTATGATTCCTCGGCGTATCGAGGAGGGTCGCTGCGATCTGCCGGATTTTATTGAGGAATGAGCCCCCGTTCGGCTCCATGTTCACTTGGCTTATACTGCCGAGCACGCGGAGTAGGTCTTGGACGATTGTTTCGCGCTCGGCGGCCATGCGGGTGGCGATGGCGTCGGAGGTTGATTCGGCTGCCATGTCTAGTGGTGCGGCGACGGGTTGGAGGAAGGTGCCAGTGGGGCTGATCATGCGCCCGCTGTCGTGGGAGGTGCTTTCGCGTCGTTGAGACGGGGGTTGTTGGCCAGACGCGGCGGCGGCGACGCTAGCTTCGTGCGCGTCGAGGAGGTTAAAGTATTTCTCGACGAGGTAACTGCGCGTCCCCAGCTGAGAAGCGTAGATATTGGCTTTCTGGATCTCGTACTGGAGTTGGCGCTTCTCGTCTACGGGCGGCTCGTTGGCGATGTGGCGCTGCGGCGGAGGTGGCGGGGGGTATATCTGTCCGAAGCCCTGGGGCTGGGCGTGTGGGTAGTACATCGGTTTTGACGTATCTTCGCGGAGGGGAGGGGAGTGTATCGTGCTGTGCTGATGCGAGTCGCCAGTGGAGTTGTTGCCGTGGGGTGGCTCGTGACCGAAGCGGCCGGGTTCATTGCCAGCTTCGAGGCGGAGCTCGGAGGGGATGTTTTCAAGCGTTCGCTTGACGTTTTCGACGCATTCTTCGAGGACGCGCTTCTGTCGCGGCCAGTCGAAGAGCTCGTCGATTCCGTAGGCGAGTTCCATGGTGGCGAGGGGCGTGCAGGTCATGTAGATCTGGATTCCGAGGTTGAAGCCGGCGAGTTTGGAGACGGCGCCGGAGGGTTGGGCGACGATGTGGGTCGCGAAGATGTATTGGTCGTCGATGGGGAGGGGGAGGGGAGGGTAGGGGTTTGAGGGCGTCGGGGGAGGGATGGTGAGTTCGGCGAAGCTGGCGCCGAGTTGTTGCATTGAGCTGGAGCGGTTAGATGAGTGATTTGGGGATAAAATGAAGAGACAGGACTTACCGAACGCCTACGACCATAACCCAGAACATTCTCCTCCCTATCTCCTGCTTGATAAAATCCACCTTATTATCCCCCGTCTTCGCATTCTCATTCGCGCGCTGCACCCCCACCGCACGACTAATCGTGAACGTCTCCCCAAAGTATAACCTGCACTGGTGCCAGTTAATCGTATACGCGCCCGCCAGTCCCAAAAAGTAGCTCGTCACGGCATCATACACAGTCAAATCGCGATCCAGGTATCCCGCCCCTCTCGCCTCCACCGCGACCTTATGGCACCGCTCGACCAGCGAAATCGAGTTCGGAAACAGCTTCTCCTGGTGCTGCGCCTTGAGATGCATTATCGGTTTGCGCGGAAACGACGCGACAAGCATGCCAATCATGCTCGCTAGCAGTGCCAGAAACGACGGGTTCGAGAGGTCCTCGCGCTGCTTGAAGGCCGCACGGAAACTGGGCTCGTGGGGGAACGGTGCAAGTGGGTGGATGTATGTGAAGAAGTCGTCGACGAGCAGCTCGAGGATCGAGAAGGGACATATGGACTCGGCGCTCAGCACGGCGTGCGAGGAGAAGGACGCGAGCGTCGCGGCGACATTCGAGGGGCTCGAGGGCGATGGCGTCGAGAACTGTCGCGAGGGCGAGCCCTCCTCTAACCGCCGCCGTTTGATGCTCTCAGCATGTCGATTTGGGGGACCGCGACGCCGCGAGGGACGCTCGAATGTGCATGGAATCTCGAGGGCAGCGCAGGCGCGACAGGGCGGGCCTGCTTCATCGCACTGGATTGCGATTAGCTGGTTGTTGATGGCGGAGGCGGGGTTAGGGGGTAGGCACGTACTTTCACCTTGCGGATACTGCAAGAGTCGCAAGCTTTGCGCAGGCGATTGCCCTTCTGTGCCTCTATCTGGGCGGCTGTGGGGGTGTCGCTCTGCTGGCCATTGCCTACGTGATGTTGCTGCGCGTTGGCGTTGGGGATTGAGTTGATGCCAGAGAACTGAAGAGGCCGCGTGTTAGCATCGTAGCTGTAGCTCTGCGCTGACGCGGTGTGGAGCTGGTTGAGGAGGTCGTGTTTGTTGTCGTTGGCGCTTTGGTTGGGGTGAGAGAGGGAGGAGGTCGAGTATGCCGCTGGAGGAGGGGGATAGGACGACATGTGGGCGTTTGGGTGAACGTCGGCGACGGGTGGGTGTGTTGACGGATGAAGTTCGGGAGAACTGTGGGCGTTGAGGCGAGACAGGTCGTTGATGGGAGGACTTCGGCTCATTGGGGTGGTTGGACTTGATTGGTTAGGTCGCAGTTATCCTACAAAGAACAACGGACCCCACGCCCTCCGTATATTACATATATAGCTTCAATCAAAGCCAGTGGAAGCTCAAAGTAAACTATTCTGTTTATATTGAATCCGATATTATCTACTGTATTATATATCTATTACCATTCTCCCATATGCCTTCTTTTTATATCCAGGCTCCCAGGACTCAGCTATGCAGCGCGCAAATTTTTGACAGTCCAAAGCGCCATCCAAGCTGTATGCACCATCCATAAATATGCCCAAAACGCCACGCCATGTATGTATCATAACCCCGCAAAACACGGGTATCAATCAGTCTCAGAAAAGTCTCATCGCCCCCCTAAATCCTGACCTTAACATTCGTCCCCGCCGTCGCAAACCGCGCGCCACACATCAAGCTCCAGCCGAGCAGTATCGACGTTCCTGTGAATATCTGCGGGCCTAGGTAGCTGCCGTTGCCCGCCGTGATGAGCGCACCGCAAATCGGCGGGCCAGAGAGCACCGCAAAGCTGACCATTGTGAAGATCATACCGATGCGCACACCAGCCTTGCTCAGGTCCTTCGCTGTTAGGGAGCCCAAAACGGCAGGGAAGAGCGACTGCACTCCTGCGCCGGGAATTCCGTAGATGACAGTCCAGGTGTACAGGCCGGCGGTGTCGTGGATCGCAGTCATGCTGTACATGACAATGGAGCCCCCCAGTGCTGCGAAGAGCATGAGGTTCAGCGGCCCCGTCCAGGTATCCGCAACGTAGTTGGCGAAGATGCGCGCTGGGATGCCGACGCCGTTGAGAACGAGGACCAGGTTGATGGACTTGGTCTGTTCGAAGCCGATCTTATCGCGCGCAAATGCCGACAGGTAGAAGAAGGGGAAGTACAGGCCCCAGAAAGTGAAGAACATGCCAATGCCGTAGAGGGTGTACGTCATGTCGCGGAAGGACTGAAGGTCGAGGAACTGGCCTGACTTGCGCGGTGGCACGCGCTGCTTCGCGAAAAGGTTGACGCAAAGCAGCAAGAAGGCGTCGACCAGTCCCAGCGAGCGCATGGTCCAGGCGAACCCAATTTTGGGGAGTAGGTTCTGGACCATGGAGGGGAAGATGAGGCCGCCAAGAGCACCACCGGAGGCAGAGATGCCGATTGCGAGGGACTTCTTGGTGGAGAAGTATGTGGAGACAAGGGCGACGGAGGGGGCAAAGATGCAGCCGTTGCCAAGGCCAACGCAGATGCCGTGCGAGAGGATCAGCTGCCAGTATTGCGTCGATATCGAAGCCATATAGATGCCGAGAAGCTGTAGGAAGCTGCCAACAAAGAGGACCTGCTTGAAGTAGCCGGCATCGGCGAGGCGACCACTAAAGGTGCCAACAAAGAAGAGGAAGAAGACCTGGAAACCACCGATCCAGGCGATGTCGGACGGCGGCCGATCGAGGAAGCCGACGTAGAAGGATTGGAACATGCCGAAGGAATTGACGAAGCCCCTAACACGTATTAGTTGGTTGAGCTTGGAGGGAATCGCACTGCGCTTACCAAGTTGTGGTGACCGTCATACAGGCCATGCCGCATTGAAGCCATGCGTGGAAACCTCCATCCGGCGGCGGGCCAATGCTGACGTTTGAGGTTCTAGCAGATAGATGAGTTAAAACCCGTCGTACAACATTCGACTCTGTTTTTGTTATAGCGGCAGCGCCTGTGTATTCCTCGCCATCTTGTTTCCCGAATGACGACGAGTCGTTATCGGGCGAGGTGCCGGTGCCGTGGATGTGGAGAGTCTCGCCCTTCTCTTTATCTATGACTTTGCTATCCTCCCGAGCATCTTGGTAGATGTCGTGCATTCTTGGCTCTGTGTAATATTCCGGATATCTGTATCTGCTGTAAGTCAGCTCTGGATCACCACATCGGGTGTCTAAGACAACCCCCCACCATCACCTCTCTGTATGTAGGATTGGAAACGTACAAACTCTAATAAACGGTATATATGGCATTCCTATATATCAAGTGCATCTGAAGCATTTCAATTAAGCTATGATATAAGTAAGAATGCCAATTCCAAAGCGCAGCAAGAGACTTGTATGAGTAATTGGATCACGCAGAAAAACTGGAGGTGAGTGACTCTTTTTACATTTTAGATCCAGAAGCTGTTAGTTAGTTTTATGCCGGCTTTAGCGCGGGAATTGATAAAAAAAAAGTGGGCAAAAAAACGATTACTACTTAGTATACAACCCAGGCCAACTTAGTGGCGAGTTAGTGGCCCCGAAGGACGGAATGAAAGCCACGGCAAGCCGTTCGGGTAACTGGTCTTGGGCCGCTATTACCGACTTTGACCTGTGAAGCCTTTGATTCTATTTCTCCGTAAACGTAATTCGTAAAGATATAACCCGGTCTGTGATGCTATTCGTTTTCTGATGGGTAAGCAAGAATAGCTGCAAGCAGAGCATTGCAGCAAAGCTACAGGATTGCCTGCATGTTGTACATTGTGTCTGCGGGTGCTATTCGTGGTCTTTGATCGGGAATGGCATCCCGACACTACTGCGGTTAGCTATTGGCGTGGATAAGTGAGGACTGGGTGATAGACTTACCTTACATATGACTAGATTGTAGTAGTATATTGTGGGTGAAGGGGTGGGGAGGAGGGGAGTGGATGAGGGGGCTGAGACTGTTGATGGGATGATGGATATAACGGCACACTGTTAGCCTTAGCATAAGTCTGGGCATGTTGTAATTAAAAGGGCTTGAAACAATTGGTGGAAGCGGCCGGCAGTGTTGGACTTTCCATTCTGGGCGCCGATCTGTGGGGGATGGAAATACTGGGGGGGTGAGAAACTTGGAGATGGAAAGCGGAGTCGTGGGGCCGAGCGGGGCCAAGACGGTGAGAAGTTGGGGATTTGGAGATTGATTGGAGACGACCAGACAAAGGGACGGCACGTGATAATAAGTATATATGGCGCTCGAGTATGTCAGATTACGTGGTGCCGGTTATATAATGAAGTCTGGTCGTTTTATCACATATGTAGAAGTCAGAATGGGAAGCTGCGATGATGGTTGGGTTAGGTTGGTTGTGATACTTTGCACAAATGCAAGTGCTGATCACTTAGAATACCCGTGACTGCACCGACGTCGGATCTGTGACAAACAGGCTCCAGCAGGATGCCGGTTATTCGCTTTCTCGTCTGTTGTATCAAAAAATAATATAAGAAAAACAAATATATTCCTCTCCTCAATCCCAAACTATTAAGCATTGCCAACTGCGAGCTACGCAAGCCCTCCCATCCACCCCCCATCGTAAAAATGGCGGAACAACCCCACCTTCTCAGCGCAACCGACGCTCTCCATCTCCTACAAACCGGAGCTCTCACCGTCGAAGCCTATGCCACTGCCCTTCTCACTCATATCCGCAGCAACGAGCCTACAATCAAAGCCTGGGCCCACCTCAACTCCGACCTCGTCCTCACCCAAGCTCGCCGCCTAGACCAGCTGCCCTTCTCCCAGCGCGGGCCCCTTTTCGGCCTCCCTTTTGGCGTCAAGGATATTATCCACACTAAGGGTGCGCTCCCCCTCCTCACCTTCTAAAGCCCCTGTCTAATCCGGTAGACATGCCAACCTCGCACTCCTCCCCGCTCTTCCCCTCACCCCCCACTACGCAAGACGCCCCTTCCCTCCTCGTCCTCTCCAACCAGGGGGCTCTTCCCCTGGGAAAAACTACAACCACCGAATTCGCTACCTCCACCCGCGGTCCACCCACTACAAACCCGCACAACCCAGCGCACACCCCCGGCGGCTCCTCCTCAGGCTCTGCCGCCGCCGTGGCAGCTTTCCATGTCCCCCTCGCCATCGGAACACAGACGGGAGGGAGTATTATCCGCCCGGCCGCGTTTAATGGGGTTTATGGATATAAACCCACCTGGGGCGCAGTAAGTCTCGCGGGTGTGAGTTCAGTGTCGCCGACATGTGACACAATTGGGTTCTTTGCTCGTAGCGTCGCGGATCTGCAACTCCTAGCTACAGCGTACAGGATTGAAGATCTTGAGCCGGTGGTGGAGACGCCATTTGAGTTGAAGGGGGCAAGAATCGTGTTTTGCAAAACCCCGGTGTGGGAGAAAGCTGAGAAAGGCACTACCGATGCGCTCGCAAAGGCTAAGGAGCTTTTACGTGCCCGCGGCGCAGAGGTAGTAGACCTCGACCTCCCCGCCGCTTTCGCGGAAGTAGGAGAATGGGCGCGCACCATTCACGCCGGAGAAGGGCGGGCATCGTTCCTAGGCTACTATCTGCAGGATAAGGAGAAGTTAGATTCAGTGATTCAGGGGCAGGTAGAGAATGTTAAGGGTGTTTCGAGGGCAGGGCTGATGGCTGCGTATGATGGGTGCGCAGCGCTTAGGTCGGTGTGGGATGGGATTGCGGGGGAGTTCGATGCGGTGATTACGCCGAGCGTGCCTGGAGAGGCACCAGAGGGGTTGGGGTACACGGGGGATGCGGTGAGTTCCCTTTCTCACATTTGTTGAACCCCCTTTTTGAACCATGGCGTGGCTATGGGTGATCGCGGCTTTTGGCCAGCGCTGACGATTCATCAAAATAGTCTTTCTGC
Organism: Pseudogymnoascus sp. 03VT05; assembly: GCA_001662645.1. NCBI lineage: Eukaryota > Fungi > Ascomycota > Leotiomycetes > Thelebolales > Thelebolaceae > Pseudogymnoascus > Pseudogymnoascus sp. 03VT05. The sequence continues at coordinate 131,778 of KV459403.1, forward strand.
GCCATGTGGACTGTTCTACATGCGCCGGCGCTGAATGTGCCGGGCTTTGTGGGTAAGAAGGGGTTGCCGGTCGGCTTGACAGTTGTGGGTGGTAGATGCACGGATTTGCGTGTTTTGCGGGCTGGAAAGGTGATTGGAGAGGTCTTTGAAGCGGAGGGGGGATGTAAGGATAGGTCATGAGGCCGGGTGAGATATAGCATGGCTAAGGAACCGCGAGGGGTGAGTATAGATTTTTTAAATTTTTTATAGGGAATATTTGTGGTTTCTTCTAATAATCCGCAATATAAATACCCAATATCTCGCTGCTAAAATTCAGTTCCTCTATTTTTCTTCTCGCAATCTGCAATATAAATACGGACCCTTCATTACCAGAGTCCAATTCCTTCATCCTTTCTACAACATCAGGTCTACCCACATTGGCAGCCTCCTTCATCCTTTAATAACCCTCCCGCTTCACAACCCTCCAGCTTCACAGCCCTCCTACTCACAGCCCTCCTACTCACAACCCTCCTACTTACAACCCTCCTACTTCACAATCCTCCTCCTTCACAACTCTTCTCGTTGGCACCTTTCATCTTCACAGCCTTCACCTTCAACAGCCTGCCTCCTTCACCATTTTCCTGCTCAACAACCTTTTCTCTTCAACCTTCATCCAACAAGCCACCTACCTCGCGATTTCACGCGTACAAAAGTTATCACATTCATCACGACCAGCGCAAATCACCCACCACCAACAACAACCCGTCGCTCCGACCCATCATTCTTCAACAACGGACTTCTTTCAACAACCTCATTCCTTCTTCATCCGAGTACTGGACCATTCAAATACTTGCATCTCCTGCAAGGTGCATATCTTGTTGATAAGCAATATATCCGACCTCATCGATATAGGTCACTGTAAGCTCATCTGCTATTTCCGCAATCATCACATGTTTACACCAGTATCTAACATATCTCCCAGATCGCAATTTCCAACTATTTGCTGATAGCCACATCAACCTCACTTCAAATCCAAGTTGCATTCGCCTTCAAATACAAAATGGAGGAACGCAATTCCAACCAAGATCGGAGACATGGTCATCGACCCCCCACCAGGGAAAGACAAAGCGTACACTCTGGGAATCAGACACACGGTCGCGAAGATGATACAAATCGCCGTCGGAGGGGGTTATTGCGTGCGCAACAGGACCAAACCATACAGCCAGTTCCTGCATCTGCAACACTCTCCTGTTCCGTCTACCCCAAGGAGACTTCGAGACCTTTCTGAGGATGAAACGATGGGGAATCACGCTGTCATGTCATCACCGTCATTCGCTCCTACGTCTCCGACTTTCTCTCTTGAGCCTCCAATATGGGGAATTGATGATGGCCCAGAGGGTGAGACAATGGAGATTTTGCCTCTCGTGCCACCTCCAACGTATAGTCCCGTACCTCCAGGTTTCCGCCCCGTTTCGCCCATCTTTTCGAGAGGTGGCTTGGAGGAGATAACTCCCATCCAATCCCTGGATCAAACAATCCAGCCAAATACAATTGAAAACCAAGTTGTTCTTCCAGCACCATTTGCACAGGAGGTGGAGTTGCCAACGCGACAGCCTCTCTCGACACCAACGGCCAATCTTCGCAGCCCGGACATTAGACGTCTGGAAAATATTTTTAGAGCTGCAAATAGGAGGGTCAGCATGGAGACTTCTGCTAGAAATATCACATTGCAGACTCATATTCAATGGGGATCTCAGCTGGCAGATTATTTTAATATCGAAAATATCGTTCGGAATGTAAAGGATATTCTCTCTCAAGTTAACCCCCAAGGACAAATGATGAACTCAGACGTACGGATCCGACTCCGAGGTGTTTACAGGTTCCCGCCAAAAAATACGAACCCAACATCGGCATCTCGGTTTATGGAGGCATTAAAGCTCTGGAGACTAGGTCAATATTCTGCTGCTAAGACCTCTCACCGCCTCTTTCAATATTCCCGTGGTCGCAGGAGCTGTAGGGGTGGCGTCGGAGTTTGGGTGTACAAGCTCTAGACTAGACATGCAGGCCATAACAGAGATGGCAGAGACGAACCGGCTAGAATTTGTATGTATATACCATCTCAACTACTGCCTACTTTCTAACAATACTCTAGGACATAGCAATGGAGGCCCTGTGTAAATTATCGAGGAGTTCTTTGATCATTCAACATTACGTTCAGGCAATGGGGTCCCCTGCTGCCTTGCTGATATGGCCGTGGACAAAGGCGCAACAAGTGACGGAGTTGACCCTACAACGGCATGGCATCCCTTTCATCTCTGGGATGACCCTGTTCATTCAAACCTCTCGTGGCTTCCGAGATGTACAAGGGCTTCTCAACCACATGTCTACCTGGATTGATGGCTGGGCAAAGGGAGCGGTATAATCGAATTTAGCTCTTGACTATCTCGACTGCTTCGTTGATTTTGGCTTAAGTCATGGTATGGTTTTACCTGACGAATGTTTGGGCGAACTTCACCACCATCGTTACCATGAGGCTGCTCATATTATGAGCCGAGTTCGCGACACACTCGTGGACCAGTTTCACCTAGAAGATTTAACAAATTCTATGGTGGGAACGCCAGGGAATCAGTCAATCTACCAATTTGCAGGTATTGGTACGTTAAAGCCTGGAGGTCAGCTCAGAACAAACACCGTGGCGGCTGTACTCGTCACGTCAGATCTACCTACAAATGTGATGGTTGCTCCCCCACTCTCCTACAACAGCTACTATAGCCGTCGTGTGTCTGTGATTGGCCAGGTAATGCCAATTGAACCAGAGACAACGAAAATTCTCTGCTCAATATATTTTCTACCGTTTAGCGGTAGGTTTGATGATTTTCCTCCTTGCCACTGGATTGGAGTAGTTGTGCGGTTGTCTCAAAAGGAAGCACAGCGCCCCGCTATGTCATTAGAGTTTCTAGCCTCAGATTCGGGCTCAAATGACGCTTCACTATACGACTCTCACATTGTCGAGAGGATGGTACTCGATTGGCTGCGTGATCGACTACCCAATTTTGATGCTTTCGAAATCCCCAATTCGATAATACACGGGGTAGTCGCTCAGCACTTCGATAGAACCGAATCCGGCGTCTACACTCTGGCAAATCTCATTGCTGCAGGCAGATCCTCAGACTATCGTCTCAATTCGACACAAGAGTGGGCAGATGCTCAAAGAAAGCGGTATCTGATCCAGATTCTGCGCAGCGAGGCAAGAAACTTGAGAGGAAAACCTGGGCAGAGCCTCACCGAGATATCTCTCCTGAAAATTATCGACGATCTCGAGGAATGCGATCAATGGGGGCTTAGGGCGAGGCTTCGACGATTGGGACAGAGTTTCCACAGCGACGGGCGCTAATGGCAACCAACTACATCTCGACCCCTCTCTGTCTCTAATTTTTTTACTCTTTCCCAATTTCAGTTTTTATTATTAGACGTTTTTGCGTCGAGCAGCAAGCAACGGAGCGAGGACTGGGGAGGGGACTGTGTTATTATACCCAATCATGCGCATAATTTTAAAGTTTATGATAGTTAGCCCCAATTTGCAAATAAATAGCTTTTATCTGATTGCAGCAATTATGTGACACCGATATATGTTAGGCTGACCCCGGTATGACAAGTGACGCAAAATTGAAAACGAGTCTATAGGCATTGTTGTCAGGTAAGGATGCTAATGCGGGTTTTGTGAGATGTGAATGTACACGACGGGACAAACAGACTAATGAGAGAGTAGGCGCAAGAGGGGACAGTTATTATCCCATATGTCCCTGTAATCCACTGTTGCCCAAAATTGGCCGGGGCAACGAAAAGCTGCTTCCGATCTTTGATCACTGTAATAGAAGCTTGCCCTCTAAATTATCCAGCTATGTAAACCACCACTTACTGTTTACTACACTTATCTTTATCTTTTCCAAAGCACTCCAACCAAACATCCAACGCACTCTCAAACAACTCCCTCCCCTTTTTCACTGGTACTGGCCCTGAAGCTGCAAACGCCAGATCTGACACGTGTACCGCACCTTCATACACAACCCCAAACACATCATTCCCAGGCGGCGGCACACCGCATGGCGGCACCGTCTCCGTGCTCTTCCTATCCAGCGCCTCAGGGTTTATCCCTTTATCCGCTTGCACGCCTATGCTCCTCTGTGGATCAAGCTCACCATTTGTGAACATGACATTGCTTGGCTTCATCCCCCAGCTGCCATATTTGCCGACAGTGGCAGATACGTTTGGATATGCTGGCGCATACGGGAACGAGCCGTGGCAGAACAATGCTATGGTGCCAGCAACGTCATAATGCTCTGTGACGATGTTAGTCGCTGGGCTCGAGTGGGCTTGCGTCGTTTGGAATTCTCCAAATTCGCTACAGAGTTGCCACGTCCAGGCCATGCGGTCAGAGGGGGAAAAATAGGCGTCAGGGAGGAAGATGTAGTCGGATGCCATTTTGCGCGTCGTGGCGTAGAGGTAGGCGTAGAAAGCCAGTTCTGGGGAGGAGGACGCGGCAATTCCGTTGGGAGTGGGAATGCCATCCCCTGAGTTTTCGGTTATAGAGGTGATGGGGGATGAGAGCGTGAAGCCAGTGAAATTGGCCGAGTTCCACGTCTCGAAGTCGTTGCAAAAGGGCTGAAGGGCTCGCGCGTACCCAAATGTCTGGAAGGCGACCAGGGAACCTTGGAGAGTATGGGTGATAATGGATGCAATGGCCCACTCCGTAAGATCTTCCGGGAATTCCGGGACAGGGAAAGTGTTGAAGGTGTTATTTTTCCCAGGGTTTGCTGTGTAGGTAAGGAAGATGGCACGTTTGAAGAGAGCAATCTCGTCCGCAGTGCCAGACTTTAGGATCTGGTCGGCGTAAGTCACGGCAGCGTGCATATCTGCTGAGCAGTTTGGGCTCATTGTTTGTTGTATCGTGTTGTAATACGCGTTTCCGTCGACAACCGCCTGTAAGGGTGCGCTGGAAGACCAGCTTGCGAAAAAGGTCTCGGGGTTGCGCTGGCGGATCATGGCGGCACGGATTCCTGGATAGCCTGGGATTCTTAGTTAGGGGGTTGACCGCATGGAAATTGATAGTTCAAGATGACATGGCAGATCTCCTGGATACAATAATAGAAAAACGAAATGTAAAGTACGTACTGCCGCCCAACCAGATCCATGGCGTCTTGTCTGCCCTCAGAGACTTTGCTGCCTTCTCATCATAGCCCGCGGGACTGAAATGTCTGGCAAAGTACATGGCATCTTCCAAGGCTTGCTCGTTGTTCAGATATTTGTAGGCATCATATCCCGCCAGAGCCAGACCCGTCACGTTATCGACCTCAAACGGACGACTGGAGCCGTACAAGCGGTGTTCCCAGATAATGGCAATGCCATGATACTTCTCTGCGAGCAGCAAGGGCGCAAATTGGATCAATTCGCCCTGTGGCCCTAAGTAGGTTTCGGGCTGAGTATCTCCAACGCCTGCCTCACCTCGATCAAAGAAGCATACGGGGCCGCCTGACTCGTAGAAGGTGTCATTGATCCAGAAGCGGTTCAGAAAGGTACGGCTGCAGAGAGTCAGTATTTCATTTTATTTTCTTGTAACCGTATAATGTTATTTTTCGAAATAAATTTCCCAAACAATACATACCTGTCAGAAGTATTAAAGTGGTCCATTGGCAGTTCGATAGTTTGCGTTGGAGGACCTTGGCCCAAAGCTACTCCGAAGAAGCTTCCTATGAGAAGAGGGATTATTAATACAGCCATTGCCGAACAAATCAATAATTATGTGCCGAATGGAATAAATAGCTACAGCCATGGCCGGCCCAGTATATTATATAACATACAAAATTTCTTCGTGCACGCATTCACCTGAACAAACAGGGAAACAGGGGAACTGGGAAACTGGAGAAAGACTGATGAATATTTGGCCGAAACGGACCAATGGGATAATGGCCAACGTGTTAGTGCTGATGGTGCTTGCCCGTCTTGTTCACACAAGGCTCCATTGTCAACACTAAACCGCAAACTTAATCCAAAATATGCGGGGTAGGAATATTTATCCACGTTTTCTTCTTGACTTGCGAGTACGCCAGCTTATAGGAACTTTTTTGAATTAGTGCTAGAAAGTGTGTCCCAGCGGGAATTAAGCTTATATGACCCATGGGTGTGGATGAGTTGTTGGATTGCTGAAAGCCGAGTAGAGTAGCTTGCCAAGATCCTCCACCAGCTGCCTTTCGGGGTAGACATGAGCTTGATAGGCAGGACATGAAGGCATGACAATAACCGCATTTCGTATACAGCCGTCACTCATCTAGCACGTGAAATATTGAAATTCGAAAATACCACATAACCACGTGGAACCATTGAAATTTCGGGGGATGCGAACGAGCTCCTACTCGGGGTAACCTTCGCCCGTCGGCTGAGTCCCTCGCATCCAACAGGAGAAGGATGCATGACCAAGACAAAGAAATGTGAAGCGACTTTTTCCCTCGAAGAATCCAACTACATTTGGCTTCGGTTTACGCATGGTGGTGGCCATTTTGGTGGGAACCCGATGATTCCAATCTAGCCAGCACCACATGGTGGTACGGCGTCAAATTTCGCCGCCGAGGTAGCAACTCCAGGTTCGTAAAATGGAACAAAATGCAAATAATAAGGCATATTGTTCAAGATAGCGGCCCATGGACGTGGAGCTCTACAAGCTCTACACAAACGGCCTCCATTGCTCCTCGCACCACTCCCAGAATCGAGAATCATACCCCAAACCACCCTCTTCTTTAGGCGTTATAGCCTTCACAATGTCCTTCCTTGAGCAATCCTGGTCGCCCCGTATCCTACCCCACGGAATAATGTACGCCCCATTCAGCTCCAATGTCACTTCAGGCGACAGCCCAGCAAATAGCTCCGTATACCCCCCAAACCGCGGCTCATGCAGAATAGGCTTGATGAGGAACATCTTGTACGCGGGTGTCCCATCATACGACTGTCCGCGTAGATTCCCCGGGTTCTGCACCACGCTCACAATCCCCATCTCTCCCCACCTCCGAGCCATCTGGCGGCCTAGCATCCAGCTCCCCGCCTTGCTCACGGCATAGTTGCGCACTCGATCCGCCGTTCCCGTCGTGAGATTCTCAAACTCGATCCCATTTAGCGGTGATCCTGTCTCGGCCAAAAGGCTCGATGTCCAAACTACGCGAACGGAGCCAGGAGTGGTTGGGGAAGCCGAGACGGCGGCGCGGAGTTGGGGAAGGAGAAGCTGTGTGAAGAGTAGTGTTGCGATGCAGTGCATTCCAACCATGGCTTCAAAGCCCTGTGCGGTGCGCGCGTCAGGCTGGACACGGTTCGCGCCCGTACCAGCGTTGTTCCAGAGAAGATCGAGTTTATCCTCGGTTTGGGCGAATTTTAAGGCAGCGGATTTGACTGAGGAGAGATCGTTGAGGTCTAAGAGGAGGAATTTCATTGCCCCAGGAGTTTCTTGGGCTGGAGATGCATCGGTAATGCTTTTGATAGCTTGTGAAGCGCGCTCCTGGAGAGAGTTAGACAGGCCACGGGAAGGTTTACAGCGCCAGTGGACTCGCCTCTGACCGTGCTGCCATGTAGATGGTTGCTCCAGTGCCGTAAAGCATCTTGCACAGCTCAAACCCAACGCCCGAGTTTCCCCCGGTCACTATAAAGACCTTGCCTCTTTGTAAGGGCACGTTCTTCTCGGTGAAGGTCGGCTTCGGAGGGAAAAACTGAGTGACTGCTTGGCAAAACGATGCCATCGTCAAAGACTCTCTTCAGGATAAGGCTGTCAAGTTGGTACTCTCTGTGTTGACTTATTGCTGGTATCTTCTATGTTTTGTCGCTGTTTAGATGTCAGGTCGTATGCGGGGGGCTCATGTCATATCAAGTAGACCGCAAGTTCAAAGCTCTATTGTGACATAGTTTGGAAGATTGGAGACCTCAGGTTTTATCCCTAATGGCCACCATACGTAATCCGAAGCCAAATGTAGTTTGATCCTTCGAGGGAAAAAGTCGCTCCGTATTTCTTTGTCTGGTCACGCCTTCCTTCGCTTGTTGGATGTAAGTGATGGCAGCGTCAAAACCCGTGGCATATTATTCTAGCGAAGTCTTCTCTAACTCTGTGGTGCCTCTTCTGTCGTATGTGATCAAAGAACCGAGAACCGAACAGCGGATGTTTCGGAGTGGTGAACGTCACCAGCGGCGATTGAATGGTCGCCGAGCTTGCCGAGTCGGAGGTATACAAGTAGTGTTTGTGGGAAATCTCACATTCATTACATCGATCACACATTATTTGCCTAATTCTTGACTTTGTCATTTGTATTGGGAATGTCTTCGTAATACAATCACAAAGGGTTCGTTCATGTCGTGGGTTGCAGTGAATAATAATCGATTATTTTGTATATATCTCTTCGTTTCCGAACAATCCATCAATGGCTTATCCATAACTCATCTCCCACAAAGTCGGCACAATGAAAATCATCCTCACCGGCACCACCGGCGTCATTGGCAGCGCAGTGCTCCAGCAGTGCCTCCAAAACCCCTCCATAACCTCTATCGTCGTCCTCTCACGGCGCCCACTTCCTTCTCATTTGTCATCCCCAAAGCTACAAGTGATAATTCTCGCCGATTTTCTCACCTATCCTGATGATGTCTTGGCCCAGCTCGATGATGCCCAAGCGTGCATCTGGTATTTCCCAATCTCCTTTCCCATGAAACCTCCGGTCCTATGGGCAGATAGACTAATGCGCGAATAGGGCCCTCGGAGGTGTGGCGAGCAAATACCCGAATGTCGAGACAGCGCGAGAAGTCAACATTGAGTATCCGCTCGCGGCAGCTGCGGCAATAATCGTACGCCTTCGCACGCAAAAAGGTGAGCGCAAAAGATTCCGTTTCCTCAGCGTGAGTGGGATGGCGGCTGTGAGAGACATGAATAAGAAGCTCTGTATGTTCAAAGACAGCCGGCAGATTAAGGTATGCTTACCTTCTCACCCCTCATAACTCACACAGCAATGCTTCTGAACAGGAACTGAGATCCAGACAAGGGCGAGCTCGAGAACCGTATGATTGATCTCGCGGAGAGGAACCCGGACAGCTTCGAAGTATTCTTGGCGAGAGTGGGAACTGTGATTCCAAAGGATAATTGCACACTTTCTATTATTGGGCCACTGACGGCGGGGATTCAGCCGATTATTGGTGATGATGAACTGGCGGTTGCAATGGTGGATATTGCGCTCAAAGGAGCTGAGACGGAGTTGGTCTTGCATGAAGAGTTGGTGGCTCGAGGAAGCATGTCGGCGCATGGCAGCGGTTAATTGCTTCGTCCATAAGGATAACAGAATGGGACATGGTTAGTCTTGGCTATAAAGTAGCGTAGTAAGCCTTCGACGACCCTCCGCAGCTATACTGCTGCTAACACTGCAATATCGTCGCTGCCGCGTATTGCTGTACTCGCAAGTTTAATTATCCTGCTCTGGAGCTCGCCTTTATTCAAGACTTGGTGCCGGCCCACAAGCAGCGGTCGCGGCGGCCGCATTCTAGAGGCTCTTGGCCTAGCTAAGAAATGCCTAATTGGATGTTTGAGTCATATTTACCTATTCCATATAATATCGGGTTAATATTGGCCCGGGCTTCATCTCTTTCTGACAGCTCAAGTCATTCACCCTCCTCGAAACGGTCCAAATACTAGAGCAAACCCAGTGATTCTGACAAGAAATGGGGCCCAGAGTTGCTCAAATACCCTGGTAGGTTTATATAACCTGTAAGTTGAGCTCGCCTCAGCCACCTCATCCCAAAATCCCATTGGCTAGTGTCAACGTCACTCCTGTGCTAGCTTCACTGGTATGGTTTGTACGGCACGAGGGTATGGTCTATATGCGAGTACTACACCCTTTCAGGCTTTGACATGCGGCCGCTTGTCAAGGTGCGGCCGCAGATAATGAAGCGGCCGCAAGCCAAGACGCGGCCGCAGGCCTTTCAAACGGTGAGAATGGTCCCCTTTCAGAAGATCTCAGCATGATTCCATTAAGGTATTAACTTCTAGGCGACATGGCTCTACCTCGAATGCCCGTGGCAGAGGATTATAAATGGAGAACACCGGGCGGAGAGAAAGTCTATAAAACCAGCATTTTCCCGAGTTGCATCGAACCTGAATACCAAGCCCACCTTGACCCTCATGGATACCATGCCCTGACAAACCCCAGCGCAAACCACTACCAGAATGGCGACTCGGAGAAGTGGATTGGGGACTGGATGCACTTACGCCAAAATCGCGACCAGCTTGTCCTGGCAACCAAATACACCACCGCGATCCGTATCCCGCACCCGCACGAGATCCGTGCAAACGGAATGGGCAACGGCGCCAAGTCGCTGCACACCTCCTTCGCGGCCTCCCTCCGCAACCTGCGCACTTCCTACATTGACATCCTATACGTGCACTGGTGGGACTTCAGCACTGGTGTCGAGGAGATCATGCAATCTCTCAACTCCCTCGTCGTCTCAGGAAAGGTCCTCTATCTCGGCATCTCAAACACCCCCGCCTGGATCGTCGCCAAGGCAAATGCCTACGCCCGCGCTCATGGCTTCCGTCAGTTCAGCGTGTACCAAGGTCGCTGGAGCGCAGAGCATCGCGACGTCGAGCGTGAGATCTTCCCGATGTGCCAGAATGAGGGGATGGCGTTTGTGGCATGGGGTGCGCTGGGAGGAGGAAACTTCAGGACGGAGGCGCAGTTTGCGGAGATGCGTGGGAAAACGAAGGAGGGCCGTGGGGGCGAGCCGAGCGAGGATGCTGTGAATGTGTCGAAGGCCCTGGAGACAGTTGCACAGCGGAAGGAGACGACAATTGCGGCTGTTGCGCTGGCGTATTTGCTGGTCAAGGCGCCATATGTGTTCCCGATTATTGGGTGCCGGACTCTGGCGCACTTGGAGGGGAATATAGGGGGGTTGGGAGTGGAGCTTGGAGAGGAGGATGTTAAGGAGATCGAGGCGGCGAAGGTGTTTAAAGTTGGTTATCCGGGAACTGTTTTTGGCAAGGACCTGGAGAGTCAGTGGTTGCCAGGGATGGCGGGGAAGTTCAAGTATGTGAAGAAGGCAGGAGCGATTCGGTTGGGGAAGAGCGGTTAGATAATTGCGCAAGGACATCGTTTAATTGGAAGTTATAATTTTAATTTTGTCTTTAACGTACTCGGTGGGATCGCTTCACGAAACAGGGTTTCGGAGTTGGGAAAAGGAGGGGGAAAAGGCAAATGAGGGGAAATGAAAAGAAAAATGGGGATAAAATTCACAGAGAGAGGGCATGAAATAATATCGTTAGATTTTGAGGTGTCTATTCTAAAGGTCCTCTTCAACGCGTTTCAGTGTGACAATTTCGTCCATCCCAGTCATATCATTCTCTCATCATCCATTCCATTTGACCATCCATTCCATTTGGCCCATATGGTGAACTTCATACCAAACAGTATCTCAGTTCCCATGACGCAGTGAAATGCCGGATCTAAACTTCCTCGTCCACTGGAATCACCACATCTTCTGTCTGGAGAGTATCTTTAATGTCGGCTAAGATCCATGCCATAGGGGTGACATACGTCATCTCCGCGAGAGAATGAGATTTTTCGTCATTGCCGTGATGTAGCAGCCCGATAATTCTGCCGTCAAGATCAACGACGCATGAGCCTGAATCGCCGCGAAACGAGAAGTTATTAAGCCCTGGAATATTTACAACCACAAGCTCAGTGGTCTCAAAACTCCCATTGTAGCAATCTGAGCGGATTTCATTCAGAGAGCCAGCTGTGAAGCCGCAAGAGACGGACCGATTGCTCTGGATACCGAGTTAGAAAGCTGATTATGGGTTGGAGCCCGTGCTTAAACCCGCATGCTTTCTCGGTCTTTGTCTTTGTGGTCTGATAGCCCAGATCTCTTAAGAACATCTTCTATTTCTTCCATAGAAATGTCAGTTGATAGTGGCTGAGATAGAACATCGGCTGGGAAAGTCGTATCTTCCTCATAGATCTTCATGATCACAGTTTGCTCTTGAAGTAAAAAATGGCTTGGCGGCAACTATAATATTAATAAGCTTTTGATTTATATAATTAAATGTAATAACTTACAATGTTAATAGGTAGATCTAGGAATCTCTCATCTGAGAGCTTGATCAGCGCCCAGTCGCGGAGGCAATTATTAACTGGGTGCTTTGTTTTTCCAGAGACTGTGTCAACAACCCCAAATTGAAGCCTAACTTCCGCTATTTTCGCCTTACGATCCGAACATTTCTTTTCCGATTCCTCAGACATTTCGAAACGGAGCTTTCGGCCCTTCGATATAGCCGGGCCAACCCCCTCAGAAGCCCGTAACTTTTCGTCCTCGTAGTTTTTGGTATCCAACTGCGCTGCCTTGATAGTCTTGTCAAGTGCGGTTTCTTCCCTTTCCAAATCGTCTTCTTCAGGCTGCAAAATAGGTATCTCAATTCCATCTGTAGGTGTGAATGTCTCTAGAGAGTCCGATACGACGTGGTGACAGGTCAGCGCATATTTTCCACCGTTAACTGTGAGAAACAGCCCAATCGATCCTGCTAGGCCTGTACCTGCAACGCTGATACTAGCGCCCATCTTGGGGACCCGCGCAAAATCCAGCGGATAGATGTCGCCTGGGCCATATGTTGCCTCTTCAGAGTATAGCCCAGTCTTTATCTCGGTATGCACATCGGGTAGGTCGTTCCTAGAAGGTAATTAGCTGAGAGTTTAGTTATGTTGAGATAGATATACATACTCTATCATCAACTCGTGGATTTTATCGACTGCGTTCTGGGCACTCTCCCCATCCACGTTGTTGATATCGACTGTGATCAACACTACTGGTGGATGGTCGGACTCTTCGTGTTTGAAGCCCAGACAGACGACATCGATTGTCAGCCATCTGATAGCAGCCTCCTTCAAAATCCCCCGAACTCTTGACCTCAGATGTGTGTCATATGAATCAACAATTTTGTGGCCCTTGACAGTAGACATAACCTTGACTTGTCTTTCAAGCCAAAATACAAATGCGGGGTCATTCATGAATGCAGTCGTTGAGCTGCGTGCAACGAGTTCCGAGAGACACTGGTCAGGACGGCTCATCCCGAAGTACCAGAAGGTCTTCTCTTCTTCTGTAGTTCTGATCATCGTAACTAAGAAATAGAATATGTCAGCATCAAGTATAACAGCTTCTTTGGTAGCCTCCGATTCTCACATGAAGGAGGGCTAGGGGCAAATCATAGGCATCATAAATACAGCCACAGTCTCTATGCCTGCTATAGGACATAAATGGGATTTGAGAGACGGAGATCTGAAAGACGAGTTAGGCAAGCTCAAGTCAGGAAGAGAGCAGTTTGGGGAAGCTGTGGATCTCGGAATGCCTCCTTGGCAGTTTTGAGGTGACAGCCTGAGCTTGCGCAAACTGAGCACAGAGCAGTTCTAGGAAACCGTGGATCTCGGAATGGCTCCCTGACAGTTTTGAGGAGACAGCCTGAGCTTGCGCAAACTGAGCACAGAGCAGTTTGAGGAAGTGGTAAGAGAGGGCGGGAACCGAGTAGAGAGTAGATAATAACAAAATTAGATTCAAGTTTCTTACCTTGCTCCGTCTTCAGCTCAGAGGTCAGCTTCTCCGGTGTCACAAGGCTAGACTGGCGGTAAATAGCCCCAGCCGGTTGAGTGTATTTAGGTCTGATGGCGTAGCTTCAACCAGGTGCTGTCGCTTTGGAGGTGGGCTCGGGGAGCCTTCCGAGCTAGTGCTACGTTGGCGCCTCATTTTTGGAAATGATTAGTTCGGTGTTGATGGCAAGTAGCTTGGGGCTAGGAAACGCTTATATGAAATAACTTACGATATTAAAATAGACTAAGCAAACAGTGTTTAGTATAAAACGGATATATAATAGAAATTTCAAGAACGAAATAGAATACTTAACAAACAAACGATATTCATCATTTCTATGTATCTTAAAGCTGTTTGTAGGGCCTGTCCCGCTTAAATGTGTTTGTAGGACCTATACACGTTAAAGCCGTTTGTGGGCCCATGCTGCTTAAAAGTGTTTGTAGAACACATGTAGCACAAAGCCGTTTATAGGGCCTATGTTGCCTACGAGTGTTTATAGAACCTGTATAATTTTAGGTTGTTTGCAAGGCCTATGTAAAGAATGAACAGGATGTTTCTAATTGCGTAACGTATTTCACGTACGAGTGGGCCACACGGACGAGTGGGCCACGAAAACACCAAAATTGACTATTACTGCCTACTACTACACCACCACCCTACATAATGACCCTTAATCAATTGTAATTGAATCCTCGCGCCTCTTGCACGTACGAGCATTATGGCCTATAATACCACATGTGCCACATCGTCGCTGTCGGCCTGTAGAGCCTACCTGCCGACTACTCTCACTTGCCACCTCCGTACGGAGTTGAGCATTAACCTCAGCACTCTGAAGTATATCCTCTCCCTCTCGTACGGAGAGGCTTCCCCCTTGCATTATACGCCTCTTGCGCTTCCTTTCCCTCCTCTTTTTCTGTTCATTTGCTGCTTGTAGAGCCTTAACCTCTGCCTTTAGTAGAACAGCAGAATGCATCATCATTTCCGCCCCTTTAACAAGGCAGCTAACAGCATTATTAATTGAGGTAGGAGAGCTGTTTTGATGTTGTACGATGCGGTTCTTAATGTGCTCTGTTTGAAAGTTAAGCTCCCTTATAGTTTGAGGGGTCTTTGAAGTCTAATTATCGCTCTCAACTACAGGAGGAGTTGGAGTTCTTAAGTGTAGATTCAAGTGAGAGAGGACACTCTGTGGCTCGTACGGAACTAGCCCTGTAGCTCGGAATCCGCTTTTAATGTTCTGCTCTGTAAATGTAGCTTTAAATGCTTCTTTAAATGCAGAGAGGAACTTAAGCTTTGTAATATGATTTAGCTGGTTCTGTACGAAGGTTTCAATCTGCTTTCCGTATAAAAGCTTTAGTGGTGCAAAGCAGCTTACATCAAGAGGCTGAAGAATGTGCGACGAGTGTGGTGGCATACAGAGGGTAATTATCTTCCGTTCTGTGCAGTAGTGTTGAAATTGAGCAGAGATGTGGCTCTTATGTCCATTGAGAATAAGAAGGCGATAGGTTCCGACTGTACGAGCATTTGTATGTTGATCGAAGTGTTGAATCCACTTGTACCTAATTGAATTTGAAGTCCACCCATTCTCACTAAGCGTAATTACCTAATCGTCTGGTAATCCTAAGTCTTTGTACTAAGCTAAGAGGTGATTCTGCGCCTTAAAAATAATAAATGGCAGGAGTGCCCATCCGTACGAATTAACACCTTGAATAATTAACACCCACTCTCTATTTCTAGGCTGTATAGTCTTTGGACGACTCTTTGCTTCTAAGCTTGTAACCACCTTAGCAGTAGCAATAACTCCCATTGCAAAACCTGCTTCATTAAAGTTGTAGATATCCTGCTCTAAGATTCCGTATTTTGCAACTGTGTTTCGTACGAGGGCGAACCACCCTTTAATTAACTTAGGATCTTCGCATTTTGCCCTTTTGTAATCGTACTTCTAACTAAACTTTGCTTTAAGTTCCGTACGACGCTTAATGAAGGTAGTAGTCCAGTTTATCCTAACAGGGCTTGCGCCTCGTTCGGAGAGTAGAAGGTCTGCCATTTCTTGCACATCTTGTGGCCGGGGCGGAAATCCACGTGAATCTAGGTTAAGGATGTACTGAACAAGAGCTGACTCCTCGTACGGAGTCAACTTCTGTAAGTTAGGAGTAGAGTCGCGTTAGGAAGTCATTCCATTCATTCTTCTGCTAAGGGTCATCCGTGGTACATCGTACAACAATGCAGCAGCTTAGACACTTTTAAATTGATGTTCCTTTAGTGCCTGAATAGCTAGAAGTAATCTATTCTCTTAATTAGAGGATTGGGCTTGTGTTGGTTGTGGCATTGTTAATGGTAATCTAGTTGACGCGTTTTAGTGTTTTCGTGGCCCACTCGTCCGTGTGGCCCACTTGTACGTGAAATACGTTAATTATTATGAAAAGTTTAAGACTTTGATTTACTGCATAGTACTGCATCTACAAACGCTTTTTAGCCGTAACGTATTTCCCATACGAGTGGCCCACCCGAACGAGTGGCCTACCCGAACGAGTGGCCCACCAAAACACCAAAACGCGTCAACTTGACAAACGTTAAGATGCCACAACTAACACAAGCCTAATGTAACGCTAGGTCTTAAACGTATAAGACTCACAGAGGTTTCGTTGGTTTAACTTAACAGAGGAGGCAGGGGATCAGACACAAAGGCTTTCGTAAAACACGTTACTAGTATATAACAAATACTGTATTAAGTTGAGCACGAAGCTCCTATCTAAGAACTAACTATCTACTTATATAGAGGCGTCGTGCTAAAGGGATATTCTGAATATTTGGATATTCCTAAATATCCTAACTATCCGAATATCCATCATGTGGCCAAATGGATATTCCGGATATTTGGATATTCCTAAATATCCCAACTATCTGAATATCCATCACGTAGGGTTAGGGATGCTATTGGTTCTAGAGACCTATCGTCCTAGGAGTCGTCTAGCTAATCACATCCTAATCCGAGCCGTAACACTAGGTCCCCCTCTCGAGGCCTAGTCCTAAGGCCTGTAGCTGACTAAAGGAAACGCTAACTACTTAAGTGGAGTAGTGTCCCTTTGTTCCATGGGCAGGTCAGGCTACGACCATGTTTTCATCAAAGCATACTAAAATCAAAGAACGTCAACTACTTGCTGATCGTATTAAAAAGAACGGAATCCTAATGCTGTCATGCGCTAACTGCCTTCGCAATAGTCAGTCCTGTGTTGTTGCTTCTAGTCATCGTCGTTGTAGTGAGTGTACGCGTCGTAACTTAAAATGCAACGCTTGTGCTCCCTTAGTTGGCGACTAGGAGAAGCTTCGAAAGGAAGAGGAGCGTCTTAAAGCTAAGGAGGAAGCAGCCGCGTTCTAGGAACGGGAGGCTCATCTCTAGGCCTAAGAGGCATACGCTCGTTAGATGCGCCTTTGCAAGCAACAGAAAGCCCTTAAGACCTATGGTGCTGAAATGCTACAGCGTAGTCTTAAGTCTTTAGATAAGCTTAACGAAGCAGAGGAGAAGGATCGCCTTGCGGCTAAAGCCTAGGATGCCTCCATCCTTAGTCCCCCTATTACTAGTCCTAAGGTCCTCGACCTTAAACTAGATTTCTCAACCTTTAATCATGCAGCCTTGTCACCGTTATACTAGGGTGTCAGCAGCGGAACGCCTTTAGCAACTCTAGGCAGCTAAGGTTTCCTACCATTTCCTATGAATTGTCTATGGGTTCATACCCTTTCCATTTAATCAAAAACTCTTCCTAGCGTCCTACTAACCTTCTGTCTAGGATCGCCTTAACCTTATATTTAATGATCTCATTCTTAGGTTGGAGTTTAGTGTCTGTCTCAATAGGGGTGTCCCCTCTTGCTAGTTCTAATAGCGAGACATAGAAGACAGGGTAGAGTCTAGAGTTCTTAGGTAGCTGTAGTCTATAGTTAACTAAGCTGACTTTGTTCAAAATCTTAAACGGTCCTAATTTCTCAAAGTCCAACTTTGTGCTTAGTCGTTTCGTTTTAATGTGTTTCTAGAGTAGGTATACTTTATCCCCCTCCTTAAAGGCAGGTTCTATACTACGCTTCTTGTTTGCGTATGCAGCGGATCGTTCATTTAAGAATTAGATGTCCGTTGCAAGTTGTTCGTGGAATGATTGTAGTTGTTCTATAGCAATCTAGGCCTGTTCTGCTCTTGCTTTATCTAGTCTTAGCTGCCTATATGCTTCTAGCTAGTAGCTGTAGTTAGTAAAGAATGGTGAGACTTTTGTTGCTTCTGCCATTACGCTGTTATATGCGAATTGTGTGATGGGTAAAATCTAAACCTAGTTATCCTGCTAATAGTTGACATAACTGCGTAGGTACTGTTTAAGGGTCTGATTTAGTCTTTCCGTTTAACCATCTGTCTAGGGGTGAAAAGCTGTTAACAGCTTATGGTTTGTTCCTAACAGAGCCATTAATGATTTCTAGAATTTTAAGGTGAAGAGCTTGTCTCTGTCTGAGATTATTTCTTCTAGCATCCTATAATCAGCTAATATGTTGAATAAAGGTGTATGCGAGCGCTTCAGCGTCACTAGCCTCTAGGTATGGTATGAATTTTCTATACTTCGTGAGTCTTTCCGTGATAACTAGGATAGAGTTGTATTCTACTCCTGTTAACGGATCTTTAGAGAGCGGCAGCTTAACTATAAAGTCCAAAGCTATTGATTTCCATGCTCCCTTAGGTACTAGTGTTGACTTAAGCTGTCTATAAGGCAAGTGCCTATTGGATTTTGACTTGCTGCAAATGTTGCATTCTCGTACTACTGTTTCTACTTGCTTCCTCATACCTAGGAAGTAGTAGTGTCTAGTGATTCGTTTAAAGGTTCATGTTACTCCCTAATGGCCATGTACTGGTAGCGAGTGTTGTTCTTGCACTAGTAGGCGTCTTATTTGGCTTAGGATATACACTAATCCTTTGTATCGAATCAGTCCTTGTTCATTAATGGCGAAGTTGCCGTCAACCTTAGCTAAGACTCTCTTTGCGCATTTGTCTGTTGCATAAGATTTCTTAAGTCTTTTTTCAAGTTCTGTATCCTTAACGATGGAGATCGTCGCTAGTAACTTGTTGTACTGTATTCCTACGTCTGTTTTCTTTAATATTACTCTAGGTCTTTCTTGTTTCGGGCTAATGTAGTTGGTCCTTCTGCTAAGAGCGTCTACTCTTGCGTTCTCTGAGCCCTTGCGATATGTTATTGTGAAGTTGTAGGCTGCGAGTGTCTCTGCCTAACGGACTTGTCTGCGGTTTAACACCTTAGTTGTAGTGAAGTATATGAGGTTCTTGTGATCCGTCCATACCTGTACAGGGTAGGTGGATCCCTTAAGGTATACTCGCCATTGCTCAAAAGCAACGATAATAGCTAGTAGCTCCTTGTTGTGGATGTCATAGTTGAGCTCTGTGGGTGACAGTTTTCTAGAGTAGTATGCGATTGGTTTAAACTTACTGTTCTCGTCTGGTTGATTTAGACATGCTCCGATTGCGAAATTAGAAGAATCCGTTTTAAGGATGATCTTCTTTGCAGGGTCGAATGTAGTAAGGATAGGTGCCTCTGTGAACTTCGTCTTAAGTTCCTGAAAAGCAGCTTCTGCTTTATCCGTCCATTCGAACACAAGATCCTTCTAGGTAAGCTCCGTAAGTAGCTGAGCTACCTTAGAATATCCT
>KV459404.1:0-153720 GCA_001662645.1 Pseudogymnoascus sp. 03VT05
GAGGATTCTAGAAGTCCTGCTTAGAAATCAAAGTACTAGAAGGTTCCTTGCTTATAAATTCATGGAAAGCTCTAGAACCTTATAGAATCCTATAGAAGACCTGCTGATAAATCCATAGAAGGCCTTAGAACCTCATAGAAACTCATAGAATTTTATAGAAGATTCTACTATAGAAGGTTCTAGAAGGCACTAGAAGGACTTATTACATAATCTAACACGCTGTTCCGTACGAACTTCATTAGCAACTTCTCGAAGTATTCGGTAGCTAGGCGCGTATCTACTAACTATAAGGCACTTAATCTACTTTAGAAGGGTCTTTTCTTATGTTCCGGTAAGAAGTTGTTATTGTTGACGCGCTTCCGTACGAGAGAGTCCACCTTTGACGCGTTGGTTAATAGTATCTTTACTAATTCCCATAGCTTTCTTTAGATGCTTCGTACGAGGACTTATACTTTCTAGTTTGGACTCCTAGAACTGCCTCAGCTACTTGAATTTCAAGTTCCTGAGCTTTTAAGCTGTTTTGACGGACCTTGTTGTATAATAATAATATTGGTGTGGTAGTCCCCCCCCTACTAGACGCATTACGCCATTAGACGCATTACGCCATTAGACGCATTACGCCATGACCTACGTTAACCTAGACATTGTCATCATTTGCTGGAAGCCTTTCATAGCTTCCAGCCGTATCCCCATTTCTTCCCCGCGGCCTTGTTGCCATCATCCGCCTTGGAGCCTCGTACATCGTCGTGTAATTAACGACCTCCCCATCTAGCATCGCCGAGCCATTCTCCCGGCTCCCGAATACCGGTGCAGGGTCGCACCAGAAATCCTTGCAGTTCTTTAGGCAACCCCTTGAGAACGGATTGCGGTTTGCCCTAGACCTATCTTTGTCTGCGTTTAGAGCAGTCTCAACAAATGTATCAACACCCAGAATTTTCTTCCATTGGGCAAAGCAGCCTCCATGATCGTGGCGGTGACGATGGCCGTGCGATGATGCGGCCACTGCAGGATCAGGACCTCTGCCTTCGCTGCCCAATTGTGCTCCACCCATTGATAAAGTTCCAGCAGCCAAAGCCGTTGTAATCGCTTCAGAGGCGCCGTGCCCATGGCCGTGACGAGAACCGCGCATATTCTCATACGTTGTCATAGCTCTTGAGATTTGAATAAGTTGCACAAAGAGTAACATTGTAACCCAGGTGAGTTGCAACGCCGCCCATACAGCGAGGACAAGGGTGTAAGGGTCGCTGTTGACGTAGCGGCATATTGACTCTGGAAGGATATTGCACTCGAGGGATCCCTTCTCCGTCATGGAATCGAAATCTAAGGATGGTATAAGTCATTGTGAGCCATCGGAATAGTCGTGTGGACCACTTACATCCAACCGTGATAGCAATAAGAAGGCCTACACCGAGTTCCAAAAACACAAGATAGAGGAAGAAGTGGCGATGGTTATTGACACCAACACAGTTGTAAACCCAAGGGCAATGGCTTTCGCAGTTAGTAACGATTATATTTCAATGGCATCAATCGACTCACTGATCGTGTTTTCCTACGCATCTGTTGCAGCGCTTGCAATGTTTACTTCTGAGAGGCATCCGAACCATACATTGCACACAGAAATTTTGGTCATCAAATTTCCATAAGCTCAGCAGTTCGTTGATAGTAGCCTTTTGTTCTGTAAGACCCGCCAATTTTGGTACGTATCCTGGCTCATAGAACATGGTGCAAAAGTAGAAATAACCGCACAGAGAATATGCGATGGCGAAGAGAGTATTTATAATGGGATATGAAGCGTAGGTTGCTGCCGATGTTAGCACCCATATTTCCAGACTTGTGTGAGCACGAACCAGGAAAAAGAGTTGTGACCCAACTGATGCCTACAAAAAACAATGTACCAGCAAATATCCCTGAAAGCCACGGCTACACTGGGTTAGCTAAAGCTCAGCCATATTTCTCCTCAATGTAGTCTTACCGTTTTGTGGATTTGTCTCATATCTGAAGGTGCATATGCCATAGCTTTTTGGGCCAATAACTGCAAGCAATATCCTACAAGTAGGGCAATTGGAATTCCTGCATAAACAACCATATGGCTCGTGATCATTAGCATGCACCAAATGATCAGAAAAGGCCAGAAAAAGAAAAACTTCGCCATGGCTGATCTTTTGTTTTGAATGAAGTATGGCGGGGTCGGGAAGTCAAAGGCAGCGAGGCTACCATCTTCCTTATAGCCGCATTCCTTAAGTGCCTTATGCCATGCAAATGTCGTTTTCATCTCGTCTGCCATTACAGATGGAGTTTTCCCGCTGCCAGCCGGAACGAACCTATCCGAGCCATATTCAATGAGCTTCTGGATGCAGCCCACTGACCCTTTAACAAGTCCCCAATGTAATGGTGTGAACCCCGTTTCGTCCGTGGCATGCACATCGGCGCCCCACCGAAGAAACAGGTCGACGCAAGCTGGATATCCTTTATATGCAGCCCACATCAGACATGTGTGTTGTTGCGAATCACGCACATCCACAGGGATATTTTGGTGGAGTAGTAGAACCAGAAGGAAGACATTTCCTTCAAAGGTTGCAAGGTGCAAGATATTATAACCTTGGACGTCGGTGAGTAAGGGGTCGGCCCCGTACTCCAAAAGGAGGTGCACAGTGTAGTAATGGCACCTTTGGGCCGCCCACATGGCGGGTGTAGCGACCGATTCTCCGCCCTTCTTATTTACATCTGCCCCGGCCTCCAGGAGAAATTTACACATCGCATATTGATTGTTGATTGCCGCCCACTAGGAAATAGTTAGCAATTAGATCGTCAAAGAGATAACAGTTGCCGGGAATGCATACATGGAGCGGAGTGATACCCTCATCATCACAGTATAATGGTGTGAAAACGCCTGCATCATAGAGCTTCTGTACTGAGGGAATGTCTCCAAGTCTGGCCAGCTGCATTATATCTTGGCTCGCATCGAGGGCTGGCTCGGCAGCTGCGATATTCTTCATTTCGAGATTGCCATCATCCACACTGAGCTGCGGAGCCGCCGACGACCCCTTTCCGTTCAACATCAGGGGCGAGAAATTCGAAGTATTCTTCGCCCGGTCTTCGGCAGTTTGTAATGGTGCGTCAGGATGAGGCATTATGGTCCCTGTGGTGATATTTTAGCTTTTGGTTTCCAACAGAGGCAGGAGCAATGGAATCAAGGATAGACAGGTTAGTACTGACATCGTATATATTATAATATTCCCCGACAGGCAGATGTTTGTTAAAAGGGAAGAAATGCGACAATCCGAAGCTGAGGCAGTGCCAAGTACGAGGCTGAGCTGTATGATGGCGGATCACATGGACGCGTCCTTTCCACACCCAATGATAGCGGCTGGGCGAAGTAAGGTTAGGGGTTCTGGGTGCATTTGGGGCATTTGTGGCGCTGGCTCACCGGCGAAATGATGAACCGTTCCCACAAACAGTGGGCCATCTTACTTTCAACTTGAACTGAGCCTCGTTGCCGATCATAGGAGAGGACAGGGAGTACTCAACTGAACACGAACATTCGAACATTCGAACAGTGCATGGGCGCCTCAGAAATAATATCTTGCCCACAGCCAGAACAGCTTCATAAACAACAAACACAGTGTTCAACTTCGGCCATTGAGCCGTCTACAAGCTGGGCTTCGCTGTGGCCATGTCCAAAATAACCCAATTAGCGGAGGCCCTGCTCAGTCCCTCCCCTCTTGGGTTTCTTTTCGCCCTTATCGTCGTTATATCTGTCCCTATACTTTTACATGCCTTCCTGAACCGCGGCAGTAGCGTGGCTGCTCCGCCATCGATCTTGCTGATTGGACCGAGCGGGTCTGGCAAGACATCACTTCAAACTCTGGTATGCTCAATACAACCGTCTCCAACTTCCTCACCAGCTTACATGATAATAGTTCGAGCGAGGCAAGAGCGCCCCTACTCATACGTCGCAAACTCCACTTGTAGCGGAGTGCGCTCTTCCTGTCGGGATTACTGCTGCCTCAGCAAAGTACCGTTCTGCCAACGATCCCTCGCACCGAGTACGTGAAAAGTTTCTACTTATCGACACACCAGGGCATGGGAAGCTTCACCATTATGCTTTCAACGCCGTAGCCAATACGCAGAACCTGAAAGGCATTATTTTCGTTGTCGATGCCGCCAATCTTCCAGTGGGCGATGAAGGCCTCAGACAAGCCGCCGAATATCTCCACGACACACTGTTACTGTTGCAAAAGCGCTTGACAAATATCAAGTCTTCCAAGGCCCCTAAAGGAATAGAGGTCTTGATTGCTGCAAATAAGATGGATCTGTTTACCGCGCAACCTTCTGCGATTGTTAGGAGCCTATTAGAGAAGGAAATCGGAAAGGTGAGAACCTCGAAATCTAAAGGTCTTATGGAATCCGGTATCGAAACTGCAGGCGACCTGGATGATGTGGACAGTGACGACTGGCTGGGCGAAACCGGGAGCACCCAATTTAAATTTGAACAACTGGAGGAGTTCAACATTTCTACCGAAGTTGCCGGTGGCTGTGCCATGGGAGAGAATGAAGCAGACGTCCAGAAATGGTGGAAGTGGGTAGGAGATCGTCTGTGAGCACATATGCGAGCATGACAGCGAACAAGAGCGGCAAGGAATCCCCGCCACACCGCGTATTTTTGAGGGTGCCTGCCAATTTGATTCAATGAGGTTGGGACCGATACTTTAAACCCAACTGCAACGCCCACTCACTTCGGCCCCACAGTCGAGCATGAATGGCCGTCTCCTTGAGAGATATCAGAGGGTGCCACACGACGTCATGGCAGCCAAATAAGGTTACGGGGCACGAATCTATCATGGATTATTAAATCGATAATGCTACAATGAACGATACCATACTTACCTGGAAATAGTTATAATATAATTACATTTAATACGTGAAATTAAGGGTGTATATAAATGGTAATAACATGAAGTAGTTCCATTAAAGATGAATAATATATCCCACGGCGCTAAACCATAACATTTTGTTCAGCCTTGTCATCGAATCGGTTTCCACAGCCTCGTAAGTTGGTAACCCCATCACCACCGCTACCTGGAAGTATTCATATTACCGCCAGCTCTTTAAGACGGGTTAACATAGGAGGTGTTCAGATGAGGAATGCCCATTTGGAATTAAACACCGAAGTAACTAAAACATGTGGCAACTCTACACGAGATAGATTGGAATACGATATGCCACCATGGATGTCCGGACACCAAAGAACGAGCTGTTTCAAAAAGTACCACCCCACCTCTCCCCAAGCATTATAAATATGGAAGCTGACTATCGAAGCTCAAACCGTGCTGTATTAAGCTAAGCCAGCGCGCACTGAACGGTGACGGCAGTGCAGCTAGCCTGAAGGAGCTTCTGGAGACGACCTTGGAACTCCTTGGTTTGCTTGAAGCGAAATGCCGCCGCAAGGATGCCGTTTTCGATGAGAAACTTGCAGACTACATATTCTTTCCCCTTTCGCATGTTATCCGAGCATGTCAGAAGCGACCCGGTCGTTTAGCGGAAGCGGCGACGAAATGCGTACAGATATTGCTCAAATATGGCTGGACGAACAATATCGGCATCGAACTTGGGCAACAGCTCCTAATTCTGTTCACGCTATTTGCTGGTGGCGGCGCATCATCGGATCCTATGCCAGAGGAGCTCAAGCTTGAGGCGTTTAAAGCACTTGCGCTATTATTCAACGACCTTCGTCGAACACCTAAAGGTGCCACTTCAATAGTCGAAGTTTCTGTTATCCCCGCCCTTGGCCAGTGTTTGTCGACGATATTGGACGGGATTACAGAAGGGCCATCTCCAGACATTCAAATTGAGGCACTAGAGGCATTAAAGGCGCTATGGATGTGCATAAAGGACCGAGATGCCCTTTCAACCTTTTTGCCAGGGACGGTCTCTGCGTTAACAAAGTGCTTGATGCCAAACAATCAAAACCCGCGTTCTGTCAAAGTTCTCGTCAGCTCCTTACAAGTTCTTCAGAGCGTTCTTACGACTTCAATAGGAGATATTCACGTCAGGAGGCTGTCGGATGACACCGACGTGGCTTCAGGTTCAAAGCCGACGACAACATTGGGCAAATCATGGCTGACTGCGACTTCCGCGCAGGTAAAGCTTGCTCTTACCAATGTAGTAAAATTACGCAGTCACAAGAGTGAAGGAGTACGTCATGAGCTTGAGCGAACATGTTTAATCCTGCTGGATGAATGCAACACATCGTTAAAAGACGCCGCAGCTCTGCTTGTTGAAACAACTATGATCGTTGCAGCTCCGCAAGATGAAGGCAGTAAGCTGTCACAGGTTACCGGCTTAAAGGATCTCTCTATTATGTACCCATCAATCGGTGAACTAATCAATGCAACAGTATATAACTGGGAAACCAGCCTTCCGCGCATTGTTCAGTCGTCCGATGATGCAGTCAAAGCATCCGCCATCCACCAGCTTTCTCAAGCCAGGACTCTACTCGGCGCCGTTGACGCGGAGTCTAAAGTTTTGGACAATTCTATAACAGAGTCTCTCAGAGATAGCGTTATAAACATGATCGATTCTTCGGCATCTGAGGCCGCTATCGAGGTAGTCCCTATTAGCAATGATAGGAGTGCCACTTTGCCTTTGACGGTCCAAAACACACATGTTGAGAACTACCCGCCTCTTATCCTGGAACATGAAAGCCAGGTGGAAACCCGAAATCAGCTCAATAAGCTGATTGATAATGTTGGACCCCGGGAAGTCCAGCTTAAAATGACAAGCAAATTGCTCGAACAAATGTTCAACGCCTCGGGAAACCCTCTCCTGGCCTCATTTTGGTTATCATTTCAGCTGATAAAGTCGGTGGTCTTGAAGACTGAGGATTTTGACGATTTTCTCACTTCTGATGTCACCTCGTCAGACGAGCAAGAAGTTGCGAGGGAGGAGCTCTACAATTTTGCTGTCTCTATTCTTTCGGATTCAGAGGACGGCGGCAATGACTGGAGGCTTCTTGCGGTTGGCCTTGAAGTTGTTGGATATTCCTCGCAGCAAGCAGGAGAGGGGTTTAGGGCAAACCTCGTTGACACCTTATATTCCGTTGTCCAGCTACTGGGTTCTAATAACTCTCACCTCAGATCCCATGCTATTACTTCACTCAATATAATCGCCAAATCCTGCGGTTACAGTCAAACGAGCGAACTCATCGTTGACAACGTTGATTATCTCGTCAACGCCGTGTCCCTGAAACTCAACACTTTCAACATATCTCCACAAGTTCCACAAGTCTTAGTTATGATGATTCGACTTACAGGACCGACACTATTGCCTTACTTGGATGATGTGGTCGGCTCGATATTTGCAGCCTTAGACAACTTCCACGGCTATTCGAAACTAGTCGATAGCCTGTTTTCTGTACTTGGTGAAATCGTACGGGAAGGTGCAGGGTCGGGGCAACTGCAGCTTACATCAGGGACGGCAATAGATCATCAGAAACGGAAACCGGCGCCGCCGGATTTTAGTGATGTTCTTGAGGTCCTTCGGAACATGAAATCCAAATCGTCCGCAATGGAAATGGAGCATGAGGACTTTCCAAAGGGTCCCTGGAAGACTGCCAAAGCACTGTTAGATGAAGCAGAAGCTACAGGCGAGGAGGAAGAGGGCGAAGAATCCAAAGGGAGCCAGGAAGTTAAAAAGGCCCCACCAACGAAAGTCTACACGATGGTTGAAAGCATCGCCCGCCTATCCCAGTACTACCTTACAAGTGGCTCCCCCTACCTCCGTCTTCGACTACTCGACCTTATAAGCACTGCAACTGGTGCGCTTCACAATGACGAAGATGCATTTTTACCCCTGGTGAATGATATTTGGCCTGTGGTTATCAAACGCCTCTACGACCCAGAACCATTCGTGGTAATCGGCGCTGCCAACGCCGTCAGCAAGATCTTCGAGGCATCCGGGGATTTCATGAGTACCCGGGTCCAGACCGAATGGCCTGACCTTATTAAACTAGTCCGGCAGTGGATGAAGAAGGCAGAGGGGGAAAGGAGAGGCAAGCACGGTAGAGGCATGCACGCTTTGAGTTGGCAAGTTTGGGATGCTATGGTGGGACTGGTTGTTGCTATTTTGAAATATGTCCGCATTAATGACGGTATGTTCGATGAGGCCTTGACCGTTTTGTCTGGCCGTTTGGAGAGAGAAGACGTCAGAGAAGCCTTGGAGACTATCAATGCGGAAGCAGTGTGGCTAGTTGATCTCGCACAAGACCGGATTACAAGGAGGGATGTTCCTGTAATGGAGGGGTACGAATTTGCTAGCTGGGAAACATTATAGACTACGCGGCCCCAAAATATGACGGCCTTGCCCGGCTGCTGAGAATGTAGCGAATTTAAGTCAGTCTGACTGCACAGTCACATTGATGATATATTCATAGATAGAGAATAGCTTCATTTGAGGTAAACAAAAATATTAATTCGTAACCATCGGCGCAAAGATAATGCACCCCAAAGAGCTGCCAACTTTTACAAGCGGAAAAAGAGTATTGAGTAGAGAGCAGATAATTAGACAACGGTGAAACAAAACCCGAAGCTCAAAACGGTCCAACCAAGCAAATATGTGCGACCATTTGATACGAGACAAATCCACACAGCCATCCCTTTAACAAGTTAACGGTAGACCGTGGTGGTCCTCGCCATCTGGCTTTGTTGTAATTGTTTATTCCGAGTCACCATCCTCCTCTGACTCGGCCTCAGCAAGCCAAGTCAAGAACGTCTCTGCGGACTTGCGGACCTTCTTGCTAGTCGGAAGGTCGATATACTTCTTGCTGGCTCTGGTGCCCCATTTGGTGACAACCTCCTCGCTGACAAGATCGTCGTTGTAGTATAGCATGAGGACCTTCGAGACTAGGTTGTAGACTTCTGGGTTCTCCTTGCCGCGCATGCCGATAAAGCGCTCGGTACCTCCGAGGAGGGCCTTCTCGTGGCGTTCAGAGGTGATCAACTACATCAGTTAGTGGATATTCATATAATTGCAGTCAGGGGTGTAGTCCATACCTTTTTCAGCAGTCCAGCCCTCTTTGGGATCTGGGAAACAATGTTGTCATCGAACAAGGTCTGAGCAAGTACAAGTAGCGTACGGTGCTTTGTCTCAATGCCCAGCTCTTTAGCCTTGACATAGATATCGACATCATCAACCTTTGTAACGTTGCCCTTCGCCTCGACCTCTTCCAGAATCCAGCTACCAAGCTGATCATAGGCCGAGTTGCCACCGCCCTCACCATCCTCGTCCTCGTCGTTATCAAGGACAAGTTTCTGCTTCAGGTCCTCTGGCAACTGTTGCTGACGAGCTCTGACAGCCTCCGCAGACATGTCAACTGTCCACGTATCGTCTCTGACTTCCTCTGGCTCTTCGATGTCCAAAGCGCCATTCTTGATGCGACTGGTAAGCTCGTCATCGCTTCCTGCCTCAGGGACGCCGTCATCATTGGCTCCATTCTCGGAGTTGCTGTCGTTGGGGCTGCTGTTCTTCTCGCCATCGGCGGCGCCGTTGCCGTTCTCCTTGGCCCTGCGGGCAGCCTTGCGCTCGGCCTTGTCCTTCTTGCCCTTCTTGGGCGCATTCTTCAAGATGAAGCCGCTCAATTTCAGGCGGAGATCGACATCTGAACGCTGACCACAAGCCTTGCAGTCAAGAACGATATTTCCATCCTTCAAGACGACTTCGGTCTCGGGATTCTTGCACTTCTTGCAAAGCACAAACTTGGAAATAAACCCGTCAAGGTAATCCTGTAGCTTTCCGGCCTCGTGGGCGCCATTTATAATCCAGCGGTCGTCGGCTGGGTTGCTGTTTGTCTGGGCTCCAAGTTCGAAACCAAAGTATTTGATGACATAGGCGCCGGGGCGAGCGAGAGACTGGGCAACGCTGCTCAGGTTGACTATGACAGTCTTGATGCCATTTCCTTTTCCTTCGATCTTAGACTGGATCTTCTCCATCTTGTATCGGTAGAAGGGGTCGCTGACATCGCGACGAATGTTGACGGTAGCCATGATTGCGGTTGAAGTTTTCTAATGCAAGCTTTCAGGAGCGGTTTTTCTATTGGTAGCGGCGACTGAAGACGTTGACTGGCGATACATATAGAGGCAGGCCGGTTCGTTTTCGAAGGTTCAAAGCAACAGCTAGGTTGATGGTTTAAAGATGATTCTTCTCACGGTAACATGTGTTGTGTCGATATTGTGAGATGCCGAAGGAGATGTCGGTTTATCCGTTAGAGCAGAAGTAAGGGCTACAAGGTTTCCGCGGTATACGGAATGGTTGCAGCTCGAGGGGCGGCTGGTGTCTGAGGTCGTTGGCGTGTTGTGTGAGATACATATAACGCAGTTGTGCCACTAGACGTGCTGTCTTATGGTTTGGGTGATTCGGTGGTAGAGGATGCCCTCTTTTCTAACAGGTCCCGGCCTTGGGATAATATCAGACGGAAGAAGCTGGATGTAAGGCTTCAGCGGGTTTCCGAGGGTCGCGGATGGACGGAGAGGCCAGATAGACTGGTGTCTGTCTGTTTTTTTGGGGGGAGGTTGAACGGCAGATGGGTCGAGAAGAGACTCCTTGATGATAGGACTGTCGTGAGATTTGATGAAGCCTGACGAAGGTTTCTGGGTGTGGGTGGGTAAAAGGAGAAATTCTTTGTGTGTTGATGTTTAGTTTGAAGGGGTGGGTCAGGGAATTGGAAAGAATTGTTCAGTGGAGAAGGGAATTGTATTTTGTATGTAGAGATTAGTTTTTGCCTGAGGTGGCACTAAGGCGCTAAATTACTGTAGTGTTTGTTAGTAGTAGAGTAATTGTGGTGGTAGTGGTGGTGGTAGGTGGTTTACGAGTTTGCAGGACCGAGTAAGAGGATAGAAGTATACTAAAACTAAGAGTACAAATCAAGAGTATGGTAAATTGGTGTGGTTTACTTGTATTTTTAGTAGATAAGAACTTAAGGACGGGGGAATTTTGGGGTTGGGACCGCCGCAAAAAAATAGGGTGTGGGTGAGTTTGGTGGCGTGGTTGGATGGTTGGTGGTTATGCTGTGAGGCGGTACTTGGCTTGTGGCGCAGTTTACAGTGTGGGAGTTTGTACTCCGCACATTGTGCTTGCTTGCTGCATGAACTGTACTTTGTAGGTACTTTACACGAAATTTTTGCTGTCACGTGTTACCAGTATAACGCGTAGCATCTATTTGTAGAGTATTACAATATAGAGAATATCTATAATATCTATAATAAAATTTATAACTACTATACGCGTCCGTACATGATCAGAAACCTACTAACGCGCTACAACCAAAGCCGGACATATTTCTGTAGATTTGCATGTTGTGATGGTTAGAAATTGAATCAATATGATACACATCACGTGATTATAACTGCCCCGCGGCCCTTCATCCCCGATATATCCCCCGAAATCCCCCACCATCCCACGCGCTACGAGTGCCCGATTGGTCTTCAACAGCTGCAAAGTCCGAGTCCAAACCAGAAAAAAGTCATGATGGCCAAATCAGTAGACTACTCTCTGTACCTGGTCACTGACTCCACCCCCGCCATCCTGGGGGATGCTAGTCTTGTCGATGTCGTGGAAGCTGCTCTGGAGGGCGGCGTGACTATCGTCCAGTATCGGGACAAGTCCACTGAGACTGGTGTGATGGTTGACACTGCCAGACGACTCCATGCTGTAACGAAGAAATACAACGTCCCTCTTCTCATTAACGACCGTGTTGATGTGGCGCTCGTAGTGGGCTGCGAAGGCGTCCACATTGGCCAAGACGACATAGGTGAGGCCATTTTTTATGTAAAGCCCGGTCTCAAGCTAAATATCACGTAGATATCAAAACTGCCCGGCGCCTCCTTGGAGATTCGGCCATCATTGGCCTCACAGTAGCATCCGTTGAGCAAGCACTGCAGGGCTGCGACGATGGGGCTGACTATCTCGGTATTGGCACGATATTTGCTACTCCAACGTAATATTCTATCATTCTCATTTTGTATTCACTTTTGTCTGACAATCCTTAAGGAAGACAAACACTAAGGACATAATTGGGACTGCTGGCTGCCAAGCGATCCTGAAGGCAATGGCCCCAAAGTATAGCAACGTGGGGACGGTATGCATTGGCGGCATCAATGCCACCAACCTTCAACGAGTCTTGTATCAGTCAAGTGACAACAGCAAGAGCCTCGATGGCATTGCCCTTGTCAGTGCAATAATAGGCGCGAAGGATCCCAAAGAGGCAGCTAAAAATCTAAAGCATCTTGTCAACACCCCTCCTGCATTTGCAGCTGTCTCTCCATCGGGCTATTCAGGTGTTGAGGATGTTGCCGGAATACTGGAGGCAGTCCCTTCTGTTATAAAATCCGTCAACGAAACCAATCCTCTATGTCACAACATGACGAATCTTGTGGTGCAGAATTTTGCTGCCAGTGTTGCGCTGGCAATTGGAGGATCCCCAATTATGTCAAACCACGGCGATGAAGCGGCAGACCTCGCCAAGTTAGGAGGGGCTTTGGTTATAAACATGGGCACGGTAACACAGGAAGGCCTGAGGAACCACTTACTTGCCTTGCGGGCATATAACTCGCAAGGAGGCCCTGTCATTCTGGACCCAGTGGGAGCGGCAGCAACAACTGTCCGGAAATCTGCCTTGAAAACTCTCATGGCCGGTGGCTATTTTGATCTGATCAAGGGTAATGAAGGTGAAATACGGCAGGCATATGGGAAAGGCGACGTCCAGCAGCGAGGCGTGGACAGTGGAGCAAGCATGCTCGACGGCAAAAGCAGGGCAGCTCTAGTTCGAGACCTGGCTGAGCGGGAGCGGAATATTGTTCTGATGACTGGCTCTACAGACTATGTGAGCGATGGACGGAGAACGATTGCGATTAAGAACGGGCACGAATATCTTGGTCGGATAACCGGTAGCGGATGTGTCCTTGGAACTACCATATCTGCAATGCTCGCTGTCCACCGGCATGATAAGCTTATCGCAGCCGTAGCTGGGCTGCTGCTTTTCGAGATTGCCGCCGAGTTCGCTGCGCAACGCCCGGACGTCAAGGGCCCTGGGACATTCGTTCCGGCATTGATTGACGAACTGGATAGAATTCGGCAGGGTAATGCCGATGGAGACTTTAGCTGGTTGAGCCGTGCAGACATCAGCCTGGTTAGTTTTGAGTAAACACAAAAATACCAAAATTTATGAAGCACATCAACTATATATTTATAGCCCAAAATTTAAAATACCATGTTTTATTTACACCCGAAAGTGATTCCGCAGTGATGACATGTGGAGTGGTCCACTGAGAACCGGGCGGATGCGGGGTAATATCCCCCGCATCGGCTGCCTGGATGCTCGGCTTTGGCCCCTCCATCAATCGGGGATCTGGACCCGCAGGCACCTTCCGCGGTGTACATATAAGGCACGTCTGAGCCTATAATCCCCCGAATAGAAGTCACCGAATAAGCACAAATAGAATACCGATCTACCACCAACACCCAAGTTGTCGGGAATCTATAAATCCAAAGCCATGGCACAAACTCTTGCGCGACGCCTTGGTAAGTCACTCTCCACCGTCCCACGAAAGCAATTGAGTTTTCCTAACGACCCGATAGCCAGGCCAGCAATCTTGTAAGCCATTCCTCCAGAAGCAGAGTCGCCAACACCAGACCCCCTTCCAATCCAATCTAACAGGCCACAGCATCTGCGACATCCAAGAGAAGTTCCGCCCAGCAGTATGGGAATACGACAAGATGTAACCCCCCCATCCCCGCCACCCAACCACCACACACTAACCCCCTCCCCCAGAATCCTCACCTCCCAAAACCTCCTCCGCGCCGCCTCCATCCTCTCCATCCCCGTCTACGCCACCACCCAAAACGCCGCACGCCTCGGCCCAACCTGTCCCGAACTCAACCTCTCCACCGCCGTCGCCGAAGTCGACAAGTCGGCCTTCAGCATGTGGCCCGCGCTCGGCCACTACTTCTCGTCCGATGCCCCCTCCGAGATCGTCATCGTCGGCATCGAGAGCCACATCTGCGTCACGCAGACGACGATCGATGCGCTCGCCGCGGGGCATAAGGTGTATATCATCGCGGATGGGGTGAGTAGCTGTAATCCGCAGGAGATTCCGATTGCGTTGGCGAGATTGAGACAGGCGGGGGCGGTGGTCACGACGAGTGAGAGCTGGTTGTATGAGTGTATGGGGGATGCGGGGATTGCTGAGTGAGTTTACCCGTGAGGCGTTGTTGGAAGGGGGTGATGCTGACGTTTTTTGGTAGATTTAAGCAGATTGCTGGTGTGGTGAAGGATACTAGCAAGGATACGAAGAGGGTGATGGAGGCGTTGTTGAGCAAGATTTAGATGGGCAAGACTATGGTCTGTAACATTACGAGAGGTTTCTATGCGTAAGGTCTAGAACTTGAGTTTTGAGGGGTGTTGGAGATGATAGATGGCGGACAGTCCGAACAAGATGGTGGTTTACTTTAAAGTTGACAGTTTAGAAACAAGAAATGGTGCAACACATTCTAATCATGAGATAGTCGATTGCGATTTAGAATAATGCTGTTTCTTATTAAGTTAACAGTGTAGATAAAAGGCTCACGGTTCTCAAGGAAATCCAGTAGATGTCATGGCATTAATAGTATTCTGATTCATCTACTAGGGCATCGTAAGATTATCCCCTTACATCCAGCCCTCCGGGTATTGCCAGATATATCGGTATCAAATCACCCAGATCTACCTACTCAGTCGTCGCAAGATCTGCCTTCGGATTTGAAGCCTTCATCCACCCAAACGCTGAAGCCCCACCAATCGGATTTGAGGGCCGACGAGCACCAGTAACAGGCCATGCCTCCTTATGAGCCTTTTCCTCAGATGCCGTTTTCTTCGATTCCCAGCGCGAGGATGCGTTGCTATCGGTAAGACTAGCTTGGCTCTTGCGCCTGGATGAATCGTCTTCCAACGGACTACTTGGCTGCGGCTCATAGACATGAGGTGCGCCAGAAGTAGATCGGCCGTTCTGAAGCCCCTTTGACGGCTTCAGCACCTTCATGCTTCTGTTGCCACGGCCGGGTTTGTTGTAGCCACTTGCGGATACCGTCTCCTTTTCGCCATCACTCTTTGGTAGCCCACCATTTCGCCAGGAGCCCCACCTAGCTCCAACATCTCCTCGGTTTTCATTTTCTTTATTCGTTGCCGGCTTGACATCTTGCTTGCTGTTAGTCAGTCCTTCGGCATGGGTGCCACCTGCAGTTGCCCCAGCTTCGGCCCCCCCAGGGTTATTGTCAGTGGATACAGGTCCCAGGCTTGGACTAAATCCATTTTGCTGATCCGATACGTGCTTTCCGTCCTCATATTCGTGGAGCGGGGGTCTCGAAGACAATGGTATCGCATTCGGCTGCATAGTCTCGCTAGGTGCCTCATTACCTCCTTCATTCTCATCATGCCCAGGCGAAAGTGCAGGTTTGCTTGATTTACCAGCAGGGGTGAAGGGGAGAGCAGCTCCTTTGAGCTCGATAGCTTCGGGCGGATTGTTCATCGTGCAGATGTTTTTGAATACATTGTCATCCTCAGGTCGTACAAATGGTACGGAGAGTTTGTCACGGCCATCTCCGTAGAGTGTCATAGTATTCTGGGAGAGGAGAAGGTCGGCACTATGTGCTCTCAATGTATCACTCCCGAGGAAAATGTGTATGGCCTTTGGACGCCGTGATGAGGAACGTTGGTGAATACGGGTAACCTCAAAGTTGACAGTCAACGCAGGTAATTGTGGAGCTGGGCTATTGGCTCGAGATGATGGCTGCGTTATGACAGCCTCCGGAAGGTAAACTGGTAGGGTGATGATAGGGAGTCCTTTGGAGTTTTGTTGGATGCGGTCCACATAACCAAGCTTTTTAACGAGGGTATACTCCAATGTTGATTTATGAGAACCGGTGCATACATCGGCATAGAGTAAGGTGTCATGGGAGAAAGTTTCGTTCAACCAGCATCGTATAATGCACGGGACGTTTCCCAGTATGAAGAGACCTGGAGGCGGCTCCGGGATCTCCAGAGGTGATGGGTCATCTTGACCTCCAATCACAAAGTTGGTATCAAGGCCGAGGCTGCTAGTACGGCCTGATGGCGCAGAGTACATTGAACGAACGGAATGGCCTGCGGAGCTATGTCTTCCATCTGACTTGTGCGAGAGTGTCCTCTCCATAGGATGACTACCAAAGCCACTATTTGGGCGAGTAGGGCCAAAGTCGCCTGATGTACGAGATGATTGAGCCCAGTTTGATCCTTGGGTGGCACTAACATCGAACCGTACGCTGTTCGCCCGTGATGCGCCGCGCCGCACTGGCTCTTCTTCCGCATCCAGGCGCAGGCTGCCCAGCAATGATTGCCCATGCTCGTCATCAAAGTCATCAAAAACCTGGGACTGAGATGAATGTACCGGGCCTGATGGTTTCGGATCAGTATGGAAGTGGGATATAGGGGCGTGATATCTACCTTGCTGAGGAGTGCCTAGAACGCCTGGAAATGGGGGGTTCCAGACAGACTTGAGCGCCGCATCATCTGCTTGTCTTCGCTCGAGTCGGAGTATGCGATCTGCGTGGTTGATCTGAACCGCATGGACATGCTTCACATTCATTTCCAAATGGTATAAGCTTTCCTTCGTCGGAGAGAAATGTCCGTCCATTCCTATAGCGGAGCTTCTAAGACAAGGGCAGCGTATTTCGTACAACTTCCAGTTCTAAGCATGAATGGTCTACCATGGACCGTAAAGACCCAGTCGATCTGACCCAGGCCCGGCCGTTTCCTGTGTTCTCTTTCTTTCGCCCCAGCTCATGGGTAGGATATAACCGATCGCCACCGGCGGCTTGCAGGTTCGGTGGTATTAAATTATTCGTCGATCAGCAAGGCAAGTGTGTCCGGTGGTGCCAGTTCGCGCGCAAGTCACAATATGAACGATGGAGGTTGGTCGAGGTGGTCTGCAGTTGATCCACGGTCACTCTCTACTTCGGTACTTGGAGTGTATAACAGGCAGCGCCAGGAGTTGATGCAGGAAGGTGGTAAGGAAGGTTGATATAGAGCTCAAGTTGTACCAGGCGGTGGAAGGTTTGTCTGGAGTCGTCGGGGTTGGATGGGGGTAGGAAACAGAGTCGCGGAAATGTAGAGGTCCTGTCTGGTATGTATTGCGATAGGGCGAGTGAATGAAGTTGTATCGAAGGTCTACTGAACTGAGACCTGGAGTGAGTTGATCTGGAAGAAAGACGGTGAAATATAAGATTCGTACGATTGTAGTCTATGGGATGTGAAACTCTAAAGTGGTAGATGTGCGAGTGGGAGTTTGAATCTCTTGTTCTCCAAAACAGTCTTGTATGGGGGTAGATGCGGTAGATGCGGTTGTATGTAGTACCATCAATGGTCTCTCCCCTTATCTTGTCAAATGTCCAATGTTATCGGTAAATAACGGTCAGCCACAGAGGTATCACCATAAAACGGTCTCAGAGCCAGGTGGTGCACAAGGTTACGACGAAGGTAAGACAGCTTACTTTCCATGGTTATCTCACACAAACAGGTGCTTTCCTCGATCACAGCTCTATCACTATTATATACCCCGATGATATAACCACAAAGCTTTATTGTATCTACATATCTCCATACTTGTGGTCAAGGACACGCGCGAACATACTTGACATCGACTCCGCAAGCCCTCAGCAACGCCCCGTCCCGCTACAGGCGTTGCTAGCTCATTTGTATAGCTCCATCACAAGGCTACCGATCACTTTCCAGGAGACTTTCTTCCCCGCTGGACTGGCTGGCATGTAGTGCAGTGTTTGCCATATCGCCATATCGCCATATCGCCATTTACCAGAACCATCACTGAGAGCACCTTCTGATCATGCTTGAACTTCTTCCACGACCTCTACTTCGCGTTTACTAGGCCGTCTCTCCCCCAGGGAGCCTTGATTCTCCGAAACTATGAAGGGCGACGATCCAAGCCCGGTCGACACCTCGACTCCTCCATCACCGACAAGTGTTAGGCAGTATCCGACTACAAAACGATATAGGTCTCTACTGTTGCCGTCCAGCAGTGACCTTGCCGCTGCTAGAAGCGACGCAGAACAGAGAGATGACGAACACACGCCGCTCCTCAGAGGGGCAATGAGCACGAGTCACATGCGTATAGCAGATGGGGGCACTACTCCAAAGCCGCGCCTCTCGAGACACCATAGTGGAACTGGTACGGTAACATCCCATATGCCCCTTCCCTTCTTCGAATAATCTGAGCACTCTTCGTGCTGCAGCGCAGCTAACCGGGTTTCACAGGCAGCCTCCGTCACCATAGTCGAAGCAACTCTTGGGGCCAACGCCTTGCCCTGGCACTCAATACCGACCGAAGCACCTCCAAAGCTTTTGACAACAACGATCTCAGAAGCTCAGTAACTCTAGATGATCGAGTCTGGTATGATCAGTTTACGTCTACCGACTGGGTCCACGACAATATTGCAGATGCGTACCGTGTCAAGGCCCTCCGTGCAAGGAAAGATTTTGCAGGACGGGTATGGGCATTTCTTGACGGCTCGCAGGGTTGGATTTTGAGTGCCTTGGTCGGGTGTACAACTGCTTTAGTAGCATATATTGTTGATATTTCCGAGGCCCCTACCTTTGACTTCAAGGAGGGATACTGTTCGGACGGATGGTATCTAAGTGAGAAGGTAAGTTCGGGCAAGAAGGATTGCTGTAATATCGGTG
The DNA here is from genome assembly GCA_001662645.1 of Pseudogymnoascus sp. 03VT05. Taxonomy (NCBI): domain Eukaryota; kingdom Fungi; phylum Ascomycota; class Leotiomycetes; order Thelebolales; family Thelebolaceae; genus Pseudogymnoascus; species Pseudogymnoascus sp. 03VT05. The sequence goes on from KV459404.1 coordinate 18,758, forward strand.
CTAACACTCTTCAAGAAATGCTGTCCTGATGGGGATCGATGTTCTGCCTGGCGAACTTGGTCCGAAGTCATAGAAGTACCCGGGGTCAACGGGGAATTGACCGAGTTCGTCATTTACGTTCTTCTAATGATCGTTTTAGCGTCCTTATCGTGTCTCGTTACTCTTTCAACAAAGACAGTTGTGCCTTCAACCTACCGAATCTCAACATTTGACGAAAATCTGGCTGCAGTTCCTCAAAGAGAAAATGAGGATGGTGGGAGTCCAAAACCAGCCAAGGCTGCCGAATACAGCTCGTCTTCTATGATCTATTATCCAGCCGCTGGAAGTGGTGTTGCAGAGGTCAAGGTGATTCTCAGCGGCTTCGTTCTTCACGGCTTCCTTGGTCTTAAAACTCTCATAACCAAGACATGCGCTCTTATTCTCAGTGTGGCATCGGGGCTGAGCCTAGGGAAAGAAGGACCATTCGTTCACATAGCCGCATGCATAGGAAACATCTCTTGCCGGTTGTTTAACAAGTATGATTACAACGATGGGAAAAGGCGCGAGATCCTGTCTGCCGCTGCGGCCTCTGGTGTTGCTGTTGCATTCGGAGCGCCAATTGGTGGTGTGCTATTCAGTCTAGAAGAAGCTTCATATTTCTTTCCGGCAAAGACGCTGTTCAGGACCTTCTTCTGCTGTATCACAGCGGCATTGTCCCTAAAGTTCTTGAATCCATATGGGACCGGCAAGATCGTCATATTCGAGGTGAGGTATCTGACAGACTGGGAGTTGTTCGAAATGATACCCTTTCTAGCAGTTGCCGTGGTTGGTGGCGCCGCAGGTGCTCTGTTCATCAAGGCGTCATATATCTGGGCGCGCTCCTTCCGCAAGATAACTCTGGTGAAAGACTATCCGCTGCTAGAGGTGATCCTCGTGGCTCTTGTAACCGGATTGATAAGCTATTGGAACATTTTCACAAAGACTCCTGTGGCGAAGTTACTGTTCAACCTTGCCAGCCCATGCAGCCCAGACGACTTGGATTCGATGGGTCTATGCCCCGAAAGCATCGGAGATATTGACTCCATTTTGAAGCAATTATCAATAGCCTTTGTTATCAAAAGCTTTCTGACGATTATTACATTTGGCATTGTATGGCCTCCGCCCCCAGACGTTTTTGAGGGGTATGCTAACGAGTTAAACAGAAAGTTCCTGCTGGTATATATGTTCCTAGCATGGTTGTAGGCGGCCTCCTTGGAAGGATAGCTGGCCACTTTGTACAGCGACTCGTGCTCCAATTCCCACATGCTGCAATTTTTGAACAGTGCGCATCTCATCCAAACGGCACTTCGTGTATTACTCCAGGTGTCTACGCGTTGATAGGAGCCGGTGCCACCATGTGTGGCGTTACTCGCCTCTCCGTTACGCTTGCTGTTATTCTTTTTGAGCTCACCGGCAGCCTTGATTATGTTCTGCCATTCTCGCTGTCGATTCTCGTTGCCAAGTGGACCGCCGATGCGGTCGAGCGGCTGAGCATCTATGTAAGCTTGAACCCCGGCCTTTTGAAGATACATCTGCTCATAACATCAGGATCTCCTCACGAATATGAATTCATATCCTTTTCTTAATAACAAGACAAAGCCTGTCTTCACATCTGATCTCGCTGATATCACCCCTCGCATGCGAAGGGAGAGAGTCATTGACATCTCCTCATCGCCTCTTGTGTCCGCGAAGTCCTTGCGAGATAAAATACGGATACTTCATGAGGCTGGAGAACTTGATGGAGGTCTTCCGATTATTAGGCAAGACGTTCTAGTTGGACTGGTCCCAGCGCCGGATCTTGAATTCGCCCTGGACAGCCTACCAGACGAAGAGAATGACTTATGCCTAATGGCAGCTGTGAAATCTTTCGATGACGACGAGGATGAGACAGTTGACCCGACCGATTTCACTTCATACATTGATCCGGTAGGCATCCCGAGGATTACCAGTCTTTTTACCAATGCTGATTTTAACAGGCTCCTGTGGCACTCGACATTCGTTCCGAGATGGACTTGGTGTATGAATGCTTTGTCAAGCTTGGACTTCGCTATATCTGCGTTCTGCGTGATGGTCGTTACGCAGGAATGGTAAGCCACCTTGCTCGTTTAATATCCGATAACTAGCTAACCATATCAGCTGCACCGCAAGGTGTTTGTAAAATACGTGAGAGAATTAGAAGAGAGTGGCCACTAAGCATGTTTCATCCTGCTCTCGGTTTATTATTGCATCGCATTGGGCCTACTTCATTGGCATATCATAGGGCGTAACTGGGGTATATAATAGTATAAATTGTGCAGTGGTGCGCCAGGGAATGTCAACCGGTATACTTGCATCTAATCATGTGCATGTTGAATTAATATTTGGGATATAGTAGTTACGCAAATAACCCGCTGGTTGGATATATTTTCGTTTCTCTAAATATTATATATTTTTATATTTAAAATTAATGGCACAAATGTATACTCAAACACGGTTAATTATACACGCCCTCCAACCATATGCCTTACATAATTATATATACACAAGACGCTCGCCCATGAAGCCATCCCCATCCATTCAACCCCCAGCCCTGGCTGAGCGTTCGCCACCAATATATCATATCCTGTACCCCTCCTTAGCAAACACCAAAGTCGCATTCGTGCCACCAAACCCAAACGAGTTCGAGATCGCAACATCAACCGACCTATCCTGCGCATGCAGCGGAACATAATTAAACCCCCTATCTGGATCTGGCTGGTGCAAATTAAGCGTCGGCGGTACAACCCCATCCTTAATAGCCAGCACCGCGAATATCGCCTCTACCGCCCCCGCCGCACCCAAAAGATGCCCCATAGCCCCCTTCGTACTACTCACCGTCACATCCGCCTCTTTTTCCACACCCTCCTCCCCAAGCATCAACGTCCCAATCGCCGCCGCCTCCGCTGCATCCCCAATCACCGTCGACGTCGCATGCGCATTCACATACCCCACCTCCCTTGGCTTCACTCCCGCCGCCCTCAGCGCGCGCCTCATCGCAAGCAGCGCCCCCGCCCCATCCTCCCTCGGCGCAGTCATATGATACGCATCGGCGCTCGACCCATATCCCAGGACCTCAACATATATTTGCGCGCCCCTCGCTTTCGCATGTTCGAGTTCCTCCAGCACCATCACGCCCGCGCCCTCGCCCATCACGAAGCCGTCGCGTCCGCTGTCGAAGGGCCGGCTTGCGGCGGAGGGCGTGGAGTTGTAGGTGCTAGAGAGGGAGCGGGAGCGCGCGAAGCCCGCGAGGGCGAGCGGGTGGATGCATGACTCGGAACCGCCGGCTACCATGACGGTGGCGTCGCCGAAGGCGATGAAGCGCGCAGCGTCGCCGATGGAGTGCGCGCCTGTGGTGCAGGCGGTGGAGACGGAGTGGTTGGGGCCGAGGAAGGAGTGGCGCATCGAGATGTGGCCGGCGGCGAGGTTGATGAGGAGTTTGGGGACGAAGAGGGGGGAGACTTTTTTGTAGCCCTGGATCAAGCGAGTTAGATCTGGTGTTGCCATATGAATATGAAGGGGGCAAGGGGAGAAGAGGTTAGACTGACCCCTTTGTGGTAGGTGATGGAGGTGTCGTATATCTCTTCGAAATTACCAATCCCACTCCCTAGACAGACACCCGTATCCTGAGCCCCAATACTACCGGGTTTAGGATTCCACCCTGCATCAGCGAGGGCCATATCCGAAGCCGCGATGGCGTACTGAGTGTACTTGGCCATCCGCCGCTGGTCCGCTCCAGCAAGCCACTCGTCTGCGTTCCACAACAGGTCCTTCAAAGGCGCCTTGCTCTCGGAGGATTCATCTTTCGGCACAGGCTCTGCAAAAGTCTGTCTGGACTCCGTGGGCACAAGCCCCGCAACCCTACTCGGAATAGCTCTGTATTCTTCAGAGTCGGGTGTGGCAACAAGTCCGCTCTTCCCAGCAATAATTCCTCGCCATGTCCGCGATATGGAAGCGCCGAGCGGTGTTACGGCGCCAAGGCCGGTGATTACAACGCGGCGCATCGGATGATCATCGAATTCTTGCACTGAGGCTCACTCGTTCTGCGAGCGGAAGCCTACACAGCGTAGTGGTTGATATCACTTTTGGGGTTTTCGTGGATGACATAAATTGAAAGCGAGGCTGAGATGCAAGGCTCCGAATTAGCCGCCATGGTGGCGCCTCCAAACATCACAGTAATTGGGGTATGGTAAATCAAAGATGTAATTCAAGAGAATACCGCTCTACTACTATATTTATCTACTGACTTCCCTGTTCCACAACCTGCCAATCCAACACCTTCAGTTAAATATGCCTTCCAATAGCCGAATTCCAAATCGAAATACTGTCATAGCGTCAATTGACCGGTTGATATCAACACCTCAAATCTGTATTGGGAAAGGACATCTCAAAAAGGATCTCATTCATTCTACCATAGTTATGCTCAAAGATATGCCCAGTCGTGAATCGTGAGTATGAAATAACCACCCCATTTTCGTTAAAAACTCTGTCGCCATGCGCTGCCGCGTTCTATCTATCACCGCTGCTCTTCATCTCATTCCACATCCTATCCACGATCTGAAAGACCTGCGTGACCCCCTGCATTTTGGCCTCGTCGACTCCATGCCCGCCTAACTTTTGCTGGATCTTATCCGGGTGCCATCTCACTCTTTCTAGCTTGAGCGTCTTCACCAAATCTGCCTGGTCGGGTTCCCCAGCCGTCGGCCCATTCAAGAAAAACGATTCCACCTCATCCTTCCCCAAATCCTCCATCTTCCCACTCCAAACCGGCCACGGAATCTCCGAATCGCCGCTGGTACTCGCCCGAAACGCCTCCCATAACCCCTGATACGCAGCCCACTTCTGACCCCACCTCTGCTTCGACCCAGCCTTATCCCTCCTCTCCTTTCCCCTCGTCAAACTCTCCTCGACCTGCCTCTGGAACGCCTCCTCCGCCGCCCTAGCCTGATCCCTCTTCGCCTGCTCTTTTTTCGCCTTATCCCTCCTCTCCTTCTCCTCAATCAGGTGCTGATGCGTCTTCTTATACATCTCCGCGCGTATATGAGCCGCATACTCATCATCCGTCATCGCCTCCAGCTTCCCCGTCTCAACATCCATCTTCACCGGATCGATATTCGGAATCGGCTGTCCATACACCCCCTCCCAGAACTGCGCCCCCTCATCGTCCGCCATGGCATCAAAAAGGCTCTCGCGGAACAGCGCATCGGGATCAAGGTATTCTCCCGATGAGGTATTGGGGAGCTGCGACTCGTCGCGCAGGCTCGGCTCGTCCGGAGGCTCGGATCGCTGACGCTTCGAGCGGTGGGTACTTTGGAGATGCTTGTGTCTATCTCTATCATGGCCTCGATGATCCGGTTTCCTCTTCGCGGACTTGAATCTGAATCGCGACCGCTGCGTCTTGCCCAGCTCGTCTTCATTCTCCTTCCCCTTCTCCTCGGCACCATCGCGAGTCTCAGATCTACCCCGCCTGTCGCCGTCGTCGACATCCATAGGCTCCATGATTGTGTAGCGGCTGGCTTGTAGCTCGCCCGTGATTGTTTAGTTGGTGCTCGTACTGGACATCATCGCAAGGTCCTGCCGATAATGATCCAGTAGGGCTGATGAATTGCGAGGGAAGCTGTGACTTGGGGAGCTGGTGTGGAGTCAACGCAAGGGAGGGGTTGTCGGTGTTTCGCCGTCCCTAGATCCCCGTCTCTTATCGATAACACTAGCGTAATCGCCAACTTAATGTCCAGCCACTTGCGGTACTGAATGCGACAAGACATCATCATTACAATTCTATCACTGAAGATCTGCAACAACAGAGCCTTCAATTCACTTTCACAATGAGCGGCAATGGTCTCTCATACGGCCTAAACATCACAAAGAAGGCGAAGACCATAGGTTTCCGCCCCCCGCCCGGCAAGAGGAAACCCATCTTCGACTCCGATGGCGACTCCGGCGACGACGACACCAGCAAAGGCGGCGCCGCTGAAGAAATCGGCGAATTCGGCGGCCTCGACCTCCCCTCCAAGCCCTCCTCAAAACCCTCATCCAAACCCAACCCCCTCACCTCCAAACCCCCCACCGGCGCCAAACCCAAAACCAACACCCCACAATCCCTCTACGGCGACCTCTCCACCACCTTCAGCTCCTCCAAACACGCCGCCGCGGCCGAATCGCTCGATTCCAGCATCTACGACTACGACGCCGTCTACGACTCCTTAAAACCCATCAAGACCGTCACCGAAGCCGACAAAGAGCGCAAGCCCAAATACATGACCTCCCTCCTCGCTGCCGCCGCGGTGCGCAAGCGCGATGCTACGATAGCGGAGGAGCGGAAGCTGGCAAGGGAGAGGGAGGCGGAGGGGGAGGAGTTTGCGGATAAGGAGAAGTTCGTTACGGAGGCTTATAAGAAGCAGCAGGCTGCTAATAGGGTTGCTGAAGCTGAGGAGAAGGAGAGGGAAGAGAGGGAGGCGAAGGAGAATAAGAATACGGGGTTTACGGGGTTTTATAAGGATTTGTTGGAGAAGGATGAGAAGAGGCATGCGGAGATTGTGAAGGCTGCTGAGGAACGCGGGAAAGCTGGCCCGGAAGCGAAGGTGGATGAGGAGGAGGGAGGGGAGAAATCAGAAGCCCAGATTGCGAGAGAGATTAACGAGAAGAAATCCGGCGCCATCGCCGTCAACGACGAAGGGCAGGTAGTCGATAAACGCCAACTCCTCAAAGGCGGGCTGAATATTATACCGAAGTCCAAGACCGCTGCTCCTCCACCCCGCCGCGACCGCGATATGGCAGATAGAGGCAGAGGAGGCTTTGTGGGCGCCGGAGGAGGGAAACAGGCGATGAGAGAGAGGCAGACGAGGATGATGGAGGCGCAGCTTGAGGAGGCTAGTAAGAGGGCGAGGGAGGAGGAGGAGGAAGAGAGGGAGAAGGTGGAGAGGGCTGCTAAGAGTCGGAAGACGGAGGGGGAGATTATGGGGGCGAAGGAGAGGTATTTGTTGAGGAAGAAGGAGGCGGAAGAAGGGAAGAGGAAGGAGGCGGAGGGGAAGTGAGGGGAATACTGTACTATTTGGTTATAAAAATAAGCATTCGATATAGTAAACAGGTACAAAATATATTACTACCATTTTGATCACATATACTACTCTCTCAAACACCCAACCCTACAATTGACTAAAACATGCATCTCCTCTCCCCGGTATCACCACATTTCCACAAAGTTACACACAACAAGCGGCTCATGTCGTTAAAACTGTTCGCTATGGTAATACTACCTACCGCTAAAACATTCTCAAAAAAAAACGTTATCCTGTACGCCCACGCCATCATCATCCAACTTTTCGTAACACATGCAATGCAATGCTTCATTCCTCCTCTCAATCCACCCCCCTTACCCCAACTCCCTCAACCCCCTAACCATCCTCAACTCCTTCACCTCCTGCTACGCCATAATCTCCCCTACTGCGCCGTTAAAGCATTACTCATCGCCAACACACTCATCCCCAAAAAAGCACACCCAATACACAACTCCTTCCTATGACACATCCCCAACCCCTCCACAAAAAGCTGCAACGCCACACTCGTCATAATCCCCGCCGTAACCGCAAACATACATCCATACACCGCAAACCCCGGCCCCCCCACCCCCCCCTCCCCACGATCCTCATGTCTAGCAAGCTTAAACCACAACGCCGCGATCCCCGCACCTAAAGGTTGACTCACCCCGCCGAGGATGGAACTCCAACACATTGCTTTCGTGCGCGACCCGAGCGCCAGGTAGAGGGGGAGAGCCATGGCGAATCCTTCGGTGATGTTGTGTGTGAACAGCGCCATGAAGACTGAGAACCCCAAAGCGGGAGAAGCGTGGTTGGTGGCGTAGGTGATGAAGCCCTCGGGGAGCTTGTGGAGGGCGATGGCGATGCTGGTTTGGAGACCGATGTTTAGGAATGCGTTTTCGGGGACGTGGTGGTGGTGTGCGGTTTCTTGCTCGGCTTCGTCGTCGGAAAAGGTGGAGTCGGTGAGGCAGGCGCCGTCGAGGTCGTGGGAGTGGTCGGGGATGGAACCGCAGCTGCTGGAGACGTGGCGGACTTCGGTGGTTTGGGATTCGATGTCCTCACCCTCGTGACCGGCGGGTGGGGGACTAGTTGCATGGCGGCGGAGGGAACGCACGCGTCGCAGAGTTGGGGGACGAGAGTGCGAGTGGCTCCTCATAGCGAGGAACTGTTTAAAGCATTCCTGCCCACACGGTTCAGAGTACCCGAAACAGGGGCCGAGTTCATCGCAATTCGTCTTGTTATCACGCACGAACGACATGACGCGGTTCTGGACCTGCACCATGGACGGGCGGCGCGAGGACTCGGTGAGAGTTTGTTGGTCGGACGGGGGTTGGGAGGGTGCGAGGGAGGGGCCGCCGTCGGTGGGGAAGGCGTGGCCGGGTCTGGCGCGGACGGAGGCACCATTTAGGAGGGGGGTTGATTCGGTGTCCTTCGCGACGCCGGGTGTTGGGGATCGTGGCGGGCCGTGGGAGTGTCGACGACTGCGGGAATGGCGGACGTGGGAGTGGGGGTGTGGGTGCGTGTGCGTGTGCGTGTGCGTGTGCGTGTGCTTTCGCGCATGCTGGTGGCCACGATGTTTTACGGTGTCGTCGTGGCGGTGGTCGCAGTCGACGACTTGGGAGGGTATGTAGTGGTGGAGGAAGCGAGAGATGATTTGGATTCCGATGAATCCGAGGATGAAGAACGCGAGGAGTAGCCAGGACGCCTTTGCTGGGGACATCTCAGCTTTTTCAAGGTACTTCTTTGAGGATGGCAGCATGCTATATAGCGCGGAGAAGATCTGACGCCGTTAGCATGGTCTAGAGCGTCGGATCGGGGAGTTCTTACCATGACGCCAAAGCTCAGACTCATCGAGCATGCCAGAAAGAGACTGCTATCCTGGATGCTGAAGTCCTTCCATCTTGGTACGCAGCGTAGAAGGAGGTCAATGCAGATGATACTTGAGCCGACAACGCAGGCTGGGTGGATTGTTAGCTATCCATACTATGTCTGCCAGAAGAAACGAAGCATTCTACATACCTATGCCGCTGGCAATGGTCATGATCCATCCCCGGACATCGTTGTCCAGTGAGGTCCGCATCTTGCCGCCTCCACTCCCCAGAAGCGCAATGCTTCAACTGCGATCTCGAAACGCGTATCAAGCCGTGTTGAGCGTATTTTCCGCGGTTTAAACGGGTGCTGAGAGTGGTGATGAGAGGTGGTGGATGTGTGCGCGCGTATATAACTTTTGACGGTGGCGAGTTCTGATATCTCGTCTTCGAAGCGTAATAGAAGAATTTATATACTTCTCTCTATCTGTGTGTCGCCGAGACGCAGACTCCCTTCGGTATGACGATGGAAGAGTGAAAGGCCGCCTTACAAATAAGCCCAATAAGCTCTCTTCCCCCCACGCTACCCCTCAAGGTGTCGGTGTGTGTGTCTTTGTTTTATGATTACTCGTACAGCACAGAGTTGGACCTAGAGCATTTGAGCATGTATTCGGGCCTGCAGCCAAGTGATTGAGAGTGAGACAGGGAGCACAGGATAAGGGTAGGCACATACACTAGATACACTGGCTACAGAGAGTATACAATGAAAACAATGACAATGACAATGACAACGACAACGACAATGACAATGACAATGAAAAGAAAAGAAAGACACAAAGATGCTGTGTAAGCAAGAATGGGTGAGCAAGTTAAGTTTTCCAGATTGGTCTTTGCCCGCCTTGGTAGGCTCTATCCAGGTAACTAGTGTGAACCAATGCTAATCTTGTTGAACGGTCGTCATCACGTGAAGTCATGTGACTGTATTACAACAGGTTGTGCTTGGCTGGCTTAGTCGTTCGTTAAAGAAAGTTAGTTGTGATTAGAGGAGGTTAGTGGGATGTGGAATGTGGCTAGCCTGAAAGAGGAAGGCGTTGATCCACCACACACACAAAAAGACCCCCCGGTCTACCCCGACCGACCAGCCGACACCTGGATGGGTTGGAGGCCACGTGACTTGGAGAGATTTAGAGATTTAGAGATTTAGAGATTTAGAAATCTAGACTTTTAGGCGGAGAGGGACTATAGGCATCAGTAGTAATAGTAACAACAGTAGTGTCCATGCTAACTATAGTAATAGTATAGATCTTAAACAACTCACGTCTATGATTAATAGGCTAGTTAAAATAGAACCAGAGCAATAAATATGGATTTATATTGCTAGCATTAATCTAGAGTATATATATACAGTCCTTCTTTACACTTTTAGGCGGCACAGTGTCTATCTAGTATTAGTATTCATCTGATGTCTATCATAGAGCACGAGTATATATCTGGTGCTCTGATTCATCTGATGTACATATATCTATATGGTGCCAGCATCTATCTCATGTACTTACTTCCTACTCGACTACGCGGGCTGGCCCGACCGTCTCCTTACTAAATTCCCTACCCGTACGGTCACTAACACAGCTGACTCCCCAACTAAACGCCCATCTAAACGCCCATCTCCCCTCAAGCCTCGCCCATAACACGCCTACAACACGCTACAACCCCACGCTATACGCTACCCGGTTCCTCCCTTCGTTCCTCCACTAAAATAAAAAAGTTCACACGCGTCTACCGACCCTGCACTAAACCCTTAAGCCTGACCCTGCATTTTGATCACCCGCGACACCAGCCTGCTCCTCGACGACCACACATAAGAAGAGCCAGCCAGAAGACCAGCGCGTGCCTGTGTGCGCCCAACAATCTTCGACGACACGAACACGGCGACAAACCTGTCTACCTGACTGACTGACTATCTGGGCGACGTGACTGCCTCGTCCTCTTCCTCTCATATATATATCCAGCACCTCCCGGACCCGGCACCTCGCCCTCTTTCAAGATGTCAAAAACAACATTCGCAATCATAGCTGCCGTCAGCGCTGCCACCGGAGCCGCCGTCACAGCAGCGAGCATGTCCCTCGCCAGCCCAACCCCCAAGAAATCCAAACCAACCACGCCCATCCTGCCTCCACCAACTCCCACCTCATCCGCCATCCTCCCCGCCCCCGTCCCCTTCCCCGGCGCCCTCGCCCTAACCGCCCCCGTCGACCCAGCCGGGCTCTTCCAATACGGCTTCCCCGGCCCCGTCGCCGACCTCGCAACCCGCAACTCCCTCATCTCCTCCTTCGACCGCCGCACCAAGAATCCCTTCTGGGTAGCCGAGCACATCACTCCCGCCTCCCTGGCCTCGCGCGAGGGCGACCGCAAAGCCTCCGTCTTCCTCGAGGACCCCGACGTGCCCGAGAAGTTCCGCGGGAAGCTGAAGGACTATTTCCGCTCGGGGTATGATAGGGGACATCAGGTGCCGGCGGCGGATGCGAAGTGGTCCCAGGAGGCGATGAATGATACTTTCTACTTGACGAATATGTGTCCCCAGGTTGGAGAGGGGTTTAATAGGGATTACTGGGCGCATTTTGAGGATTTCTGTCGTAGGCTTACGACGCGCTATCCGTCTGTTCGTGTGGTTACCGGGCCGCTTTACCTGCCGAAACGTGATGCGGATGGGAAATGGCGCGTTTCGTATGAGGTTATCGGGAATCCACCTAATATCGCCGTTCCCACGCATTTCTACAAAGTGATTTTCGCCGAGGACGGGAAAGTAGGCGGACAAGTCGCTATCGGCGCCTTCGTGCTCCCCAACGCGAGGATCCCCAACGACAAGCCGTTGGCCGAATTTGAAGTCCCGGTAGAGGCGGTGGAGAGAGCGAGTGGACTGGAGTTTGCGACCAAGTTGCCCGTGCAGAGGAGGAAGAGGTTGTGTGTTGATACGGCCTGTTCGTTGGTTATTAAGGAGTATGCGCAGAGACAGCAGGCGTTTGTGAAGGAGGAGAGGAAACAGGTTTCTGCGCCTGGGTCGCCGAGGAATTAATTGTATGGTACTATGGATACTGGAGCCGTCGGGAGGAAGGTTCGCATGGCACGGCGTTGTTAAGACAGGAAGACAGACAGACGGACGACTGGGTGATTTCCCAATTTGGTGAGGGAGGTCTTTTGCGCATTGTATAGCAGGGAGGGCGTCGTTTGCATCATACACTTGCTAGAACTTACGCTTTCAGAAGCTTATTTTCTTGCCTCTTATTATCATGTACACTCTAGATTAGAAATAACCCTTATATACCAATACAGCGCTTTCAAAGTTAAAAATTACAGGTATCTCTTTTCCTTCCTTTCTTTCCTTCTTTCCTATTCTCTTTCAGGTGGCTCTCTCTCACTTCCAAACTCTTCCTTCCCCCTTCTCTTTCAAGTGGCGATATTTGGAAGCAGAGCCGCATAACAAGCACGTTGCGTTCCTGCATGACTCAACGCGTCACGATCTGCAATCTCACCAGGTCAGGGGATGAAAGCCTCCAGACCGTAAACCAGGCTTCCAAACCCGTGACCTCTCACCACTCACCACCCTTCCCATCCCGTGACGCATCTATAAATACCCCTTCCACCCACCCTCCCATTTCCACAGTACTCCCCATCCATCCCATCCAAAACCTACAACCTCCCCTCCCTCCCCTGCAACGCACCACTCATCATCACCTCCTCCCCCCTCCCCCTCCCAGTTCCCATAACCATCTCCCTCCCCCCCCTCGTACACCACCACTCCACACAAACACCCCCCCTCTCAACATCCATCTCCCCCCCCTCCAACGCCTCCCAAAACCGTTCCTGACACACCCTCCTCATCCCCCCCCCTTCTTCAACCCCTCTAACCGCCCCCGCAGCGAGAGGTAACCATTCCCTCAACGCATGCGGCGACAGGGAACTCAGTGCATCCAGCAGCGCCAGCGTTAGGGCTGCTTGTTCAGTTAACGGCACCCCTGGCGCGGCCATCCCATCCGGTCCTGCTTCCGCCGGGGGGGCTTGAGGTAGGAGTGCTGTGGATGCGTTCATAGCGCGGAAACGCAGGAGTTCGAGTAACGAATCCGGTAAGTCTGGATGCGACGCCGCCAGCGGGTTCGGGGGCGTAGTAACCTCCAGCAAACTCTTAAACGCGAGTCTAAACTGTCGAGCAGACAGATTCGACGGGAAAGAGGCGAGGAGGGCGGTCGCGTAGGGGGGGATTGCTGATGCGGCTAGTGCGGCGTTGGGGGGGGCGGTGAGGACGGAGAGGGTTAGGGAGTGTGCGGCTTCGAAGAGGGGGAGGAGGGGGGGGGAGGGGGTGCTGGCGAGGTAGGGGGTGCATGCTTGTAGGAGCGCGGCGTTGGAGGCGGGGGAGAGGATGAGGGGGAAGTGCTCGGCGGTGTTGAGGTAGTAGAGGTCTAGATTCCTATCCAGTGGGTGGGCGGGGATAGTCCCTGGATGCGAGGGGCGGATGGATTCGAGGAAGATTGTTGCCTGCCGCGGGTACCGCGCTAGGATGTCGATGGAGGTCAAAGATACGAAGGTGTAGGCGGTGAAAGAGGCGGTGCCGAGGCGCGAACTGATGAAGTAGAGATTTCGGAGAGTGTGGAGGGCGGAGGAGGAGAGGGAGGCGGCGTGGGCGTCTGTTGCGAGGAGGGGGTCGATGAGGATGCGGCCGAGGACGGAGCGGAGGATTACGACGGTGGCGAACATGGCGGATTTGAGGAGCTGAAAGAGGGCTGGGAAGGTTGTTTGGGAGGTTGGCGGGGTGAGGTGAGTGGAGAGGTCGCTGGGGTCGATGGTGGAGAGTTTGTTGTGCCGCCATTGGAGGAGGAGTTCTTGGGAGAACTTTTGGAGTTGCTCGACGAGCTGGAGGATGTTGGGTTTGGGGGCTTGGAGGTGCTCGACTGTGTATGCTACGAGGCGGGAGAAGGGGCCCATGGATGAGACAAGGGGTCTGGATGAGACGTCCTTTAGATGTAGGAATCCCCGCGAGGACGGCGACCAATCCAGCTTATTGTCTGGCGTAACTAGCACATCGGCATCGATAGCTCCCACAAACTGCCCCATCTCATACCCCGACGGTCCCACCATCGCTCCCACAGCAATGGGTAACAGCAGGTCAAACCTAATCTCCCTCTTCGCCTGCTCGGACAGCAAATCAAACGTATGATTCAGCGCCAACAGCGTCGCCTCCCCCCCCACAAAGAACCCCTCCTTCGGATCCTCCATCGCCAGATTCGCAGCCATTACCAGCGCCCCCTCCAGCGACATCCTCAATCCCCTCGACAACCCCCTCCTCCCCTGCCCTCCCATCCCCAGTAGCACACCCGCAATAGCAAGAACGTGTCTCCACCGCGGCGACTTATCATCCGCCCCCTTCACCACCGCCGTCGCCCACTCATCTGGCCCCAGTCCGCCGCCGCGCCTCGGATAGCCTAGTAGATTCGAGTCATTGGACTGCGCTTGCTTCAGCACTGTGATCGCGGCGGTATTATAGATGCTTATAATGCGCAGACACGTCTGCAGGTCCAGCGCATGCGTTGCCCATATCGCGGGCGCGGCGAGCAGTTGCGAAGTGAGGAGCGAGATGTTAAGCGGGTTCGTGAGAGTGGTGAGGAGGGAGGTTGTGGAGCCGAGGATCTTGCTGGTGAGTGCTGGGTCGGGGAGTTTTTGGTACGCCCCGAGGACGGTGGTGAGCATGCGATCTGAGGACATCGTGGCGCATCGATTGTGGTTGTGTTTGTGAAGACCGGTTGCGATGGTGGATGGGGGAGTTGGGATGGGAGGCGGTTGATGGATCTAATCAGCCGAGGCTCAGCAGCCTTCCCTGTCAACCCGTGCAGGTGCGCCCGGCCGTAGAACATGACGCGCCGATCAGAGCTTGGGCTTATGACAGCTTCTCGAAATAAATCGTTGTAAATCGCAACAATTTATTCAACGACTACTTACAACAACGCGAAGCTGCAGATAACGCTGCTTTCTCGGCTGGGACACGTAATGTAGGGGACGATGTCGGGAGTAAAGTGAGAAAGCCCAACAACCCATCCATCGAATTCGCAGGATAGCCGCTAACAATTTGCTCTCCCAGAACTCGCATCTCAGACCTTGCGCCCCTCGACTATGAGACTCCCCGCTTCCCATCGCTCTACTGGCCCTTGGATGCAAGGCCTGGAGTCGCTAGCTACCTATACTACGCCAAAGACATTTGGCGCTTCACCCTCATCTGGACGCTCATCTTCTATGCCGCGTTCCATATCGCAACCGCTGCGCTCGCGGTGTGCATGCAAATAGGGAAGGGTAGAAATGCGTTCAGATGGGTCTGGAGTATACCGATCGCATATGCTGCGATTGCGGGGATTGAAGCTGTGCTTGCTGGGAGCATTGTGGGCTTGATGTATGCACCCCCTGGACTCTGCTGGTGTTGGCAATGGCTAACAAAGGACAAGATTGGGCGCGGTTTACCATGCTGGTTACTTCCGTATGTCGACGTGGATACCCTTCGTATGGTCTCTGATCAATGTCTTGGTCTTGATTCTATCGGCCTTCTCTATTCAAGGCGCTCTATGATCTATCTATACTCTTCACGCTCGACTACATCTCAGCTACTCGCCGCCTCCGCCCCCTCAGTGTTTGCCAACCTTGGATCCGGAGCCTTGGCTTCAATCTTTTTGAGAACTCTCGCCGGGTTCCCCGCAACGACAACGAAGTCAGGCACATCTTTAGTGACCACACTCCCCGCACCGATGGTGGACCCCCTCCCGATAGTGACACCAGCAAGCACCGTCACATTACCGCCGAACCAGCAGTCCTCCCCAACAGTAATCGGCGCCCCCAACTCAGGACCTTGCGTTCCATTACGCAGAAACGGATCTAACGGATGGGATGCAGCGAAGAAGGAGCAGTTTGGTCCGATGAGAGTGCGTGCCCCGATGGTGATGGTGCACGTGTCTAGGAAGGTGCAGTTGAAGTTGATGTAGACGCCCTTTCCAATTCTGAGCAAATATATGTGTTAGTGGGTGCTCTGACGGGGAGAAAGGGGAGACGCACTTGGTATTGGTGCCATAGTCGACTTTGATGGGACCGTCTACCCATGCATCGTTGTTGAAGAGTTTATCATCCTCTTCTTGCGTTGGTGCTTTGGCGGGGAGGGGGGTTTTATCGCCAAGGATACTAGAATATGGGTTAATACAGACACGTCACCACCCACTCCCATCTGAACCGTCTGAAGTGGAATAGAATAAAATAATGAAGCCAAAACCTACTCTCTCCACAGCTCTACCAAGCGGCGTCGGTCAACCTCCCCAGCACTGTTGAAGCGATCGCAGGCGTGGTGGCAGCGCATCCGTGACGCCGTGAGACGAGGGGTAAATGCGTAGTATAGCTCCCCGCGTATCATGTTGGCCAGATTCTCATCTTCATTAATATTCTCCATTGTCGATTCGTTAAAGAGCGTAAAAGGACGGGCGGTAGTGAAGGACAAATGCTGGTTCTGGAATGTAAAGAGATCTATCAGAGGTATAGGTGATATTGGAAGTATTCACAATCTACAATTTATGATTTATGATATAATGGTAGGAAGAGGTCGATGGGGATAGTTATAGTTCAGTTACGGAGTTACACGCGGAGGTACTTAGTCGGATTGGTTCCGAGAGGTGTACGAGCCACGATTCTTCGACAACCTCAGCCCGTACTCGTCCCGTACTCGCCTCGTACCTCGTACCTTGATATTGTCTCATCCTTGGCTCAGCCTTGCCATTGTCCAACAACCCCCTCGATCCCGAACCTCAACAACACCCAGCTCGCTCGGACGGGTCGAGCAGTTGCTCTTCACTATATAACACAGCTCGTCCAACGGGACAAAGAAGCATGTCCAGCTGAAATACCCCCAAGATCGACCCCAATTCAGCCCCTCTCAACAACCCACAACATCACCATCTCCTCACCCCACAGCCTCGCAACAAAAATATCCACCACCACGCCACAAACACCCTCAAAATGGCAACCAGAGTTAACGGCGCCGTCACCGGCTCCTCCGCTGTCCCCAACGGCGCTCCCCAGCGCGAACCAACTATCCCCATTCTCCCCTCCTCCCCCACCGGCTCTAACCCACTCGCCCAAATCTCCCACGGCGGCCTCGGCCACCCCCCCCCCCTCCCCCCCCCCCCCCCCCCCCCCCCCGCCCTTCCCCCCCCCCTCCCTCACCCCTACCCCCCCGGCCTTGACCGCATACGAGAAGCAATACTACCCCTCCCAACCCATCTCTCTCTCCGGCATCGCCTCTCGCGCCTTTCTGCTGGGCGGCCTGCTCTCCTTCTCAGCCGCTCTCTCAGCCGTCCTCGCACTTCAGGGTTCGCCGTTCTGGCGACCACCGTTTTTCGCGGCGGCGTTGGCGGTGTTTCATTTCCTGGAGTTTTGGACCACGGCGAGGTATAATACGAAGGCGGCGCAGGTGTCGAGCTTTTTGCTGAATCAGAATGGGAGTGCGTATACGATTGCGCATGCGGCGGCGATGGTGGAGTCGACGGTCTCGTGCTTGCTTGCTGTGTATCCGCCGTCGACTTTTCTCCCGGGGTTTGTTACGGCTTGGGCACTAGCTGCGCTTCCGGAGTGGGTGGGCACGATCACCTTAGCAACTGGTCTCCTTCTCGTTCCTATCGGGCAGCTCGTGCGTAGCCTTGCTATGGTGCAGGCGGGTGGGAATTTCAACCATATCGTGCAGGCGCGCAAATCGTCGTCCCACCAACTCGTCACGTCAGGGGTGTACAGCCTCTCCCGGCATCCGAGCTACTTTGGCTTCTTCTGGTGGGGATTGGGGACGCAGCTTGTGTTGGGGAATGTGGTTTGTTTCGTGGGATATGCGGTTGTGTTGTGGGTGTTTTTTAAGAGGAGAATTGCTGGTGAGTTTGCTTTTATTTTTACTTTCCCCCTCTCTTTTTCTACGTTTATTTATGTGTGAATATGGGAGGATGCGTGCTAATAATCGTATAGGAGAGGAGGAATACCTTGTCCGCTTCTTTGGCCAAGAATACCATGACTACCGCGGCCGCACTGCCGTTTGGATCCCCTTCATACGATGACAATTAGCCCATCAGCAGCAGCAACAGTCACCGCCGCGGCCTGCTAGGCAGCGGGCATTCCTGGACCTGGGATTCTAGGCGCAGAAGCGGGAGGGTGCCTGCGTGTTTTCCGGGTTTAGGGGCGGTGGGGAAGGGGGGGTTGCCCATATGGCGTTTTGGGTATGGGGGTCTTTTTTTGGGGGGGGGGGGGGATGTTGTCTCGATACTGTAGTAGGATGTATAACTCGCATCTAAGAGCCCATTAATATAAATAATTTCTCATTCACATCTTCTTGCATGAACAAGCGAAGCTTGGCCTATCCTGCGACACGAGCCTCCTCCGGTCTGTATACGAAACTGCAGAGGCCATGTACAGGACCTCCTCCGGAACAAGGCTGACTGGATCGAGCTTTTTGGAAGGCCTCCGCTCGGTAGGAGTTATTCGAAATCCAAATGTCGAACTATTAACTAATGTGCTGGCAATCTGGAACACCTTACATCACAACAATAGGGACACGACTGTGAACGTATATGCTTTTTTGTCCATTCTGATTCAGTTTCGTCATGCATAATTGCGCCCGCCTGGTATACAAAGCCAGCTCCCGCCTCCAAGAACAAAAAAAAAGATAGCAGCAAAAAGACTGTGTAGACTGTGTTTTCCTCCTCCCCCACCTGCCACCTGCCACCTCCCACCCCCACCCCCACTCCCCTCCCCTCCCCTTTGTGCAAACCCCAGCTGCACCTCACCCCACCCTCTAGAAGCGATGACTCCTCTTATTCTGCGTCCTCCACGCCGTATACCCAACATACCCCCCCCCCACAACCGCAAAGAAAGCAACCACCTTAAACAAAAACCACCCCCACCCCCCCCCCTTCCCTTTCTTATTCGCGCTCCCAAACTTCCCCGTATCCTTCTTCTGCTCCTTCTGCGGCACCGACGACGACGCACCAACCGTATACAGATTCTTCGTCGTCACGGACACGATATCGTGGTTATCGCTCAGCTCCCCCGTCTCAGCGCTGAACCCCAGGTACGCGACAGAGGGCAGCATCGGGGGTTCCGTCTTCTCGAAACAGAGGATCCACTGGTCCTCTGCTTTGTACTGGAGGTCCAGCCTCAGGAACTTATCCTGGAAGTACTTCAGCCTCGCCTTAGTCGGCACGGAGGCACCGCGGATTCCGCGCGCAGAGCAACCGGCGTATTCGTTTGCCTTGCCGTCGTGGGCTTTGTCGTAGGGAGTGGTGCCGTCGCCGATCATGGCCATGACGTAGGGGAAGACGGTGCCGGGGCGGTTGTTCTTGTAGGTGTCGATGAAGATTCCTAGACCTTCGAAGTTGTCGGTTGAACCGAAGACGGGGCCGGGGGTGTTGCGTTGGCGCGTTAGCCACATGGCCATGCCGTCGCCGTGGAGGTTGCCGGCGCCGTCGATGGTGAATTCGAATTCGATCTGGGGTGGGGTGTTAGAGGGGGTGTGTGACGAGGTGGGGGGGGGAAGGGGGGGGAGTATAGCTTACCTCCCAGTTCGTGGCGGTTAGGGGAACGCGCGACCAGATCCAGCCTTCCCTCGAGGGACGATCCGAGGTCAATCGCACATATCTATCTCCATATCAGCACACTGCCACATCCACATGCCACCCTTCCATCCCAGCGCAGAGAAAGTAAGGCCACGTACTTATCAGTCCTAATAATCGTATCCCCCCCAAAATCCCACCACCGACTCTGCATATCGGTATCCAGGTACGGCTGTCTTGCATTAGCTGCCTGTCCTTGCCAATCTCTCCCCCATCCCCACCACGTCTCCAAAAACGTACCGCGGTCAGTGAATGCGTGCGCAGCTATCGAAAGGTGTCAGTTACAGCTGTCTGTCTGTCTGTCTCAAGCTAGTTTCCAGCTAGATAGCTAGGTGGATGGGATGCTACGAACTGGAATCGACCGCACCTCCCCCAGCGGCTCGACCGGAGGCGTCTTCTCGCCCATCACGCAGGCGGCGAGCCATGCCGCAGCGAGCGACGTCGAGAACCTCATGACGCTTGCTGTCTCAGCAGCCTCGCTTCCTCGTCACAAAAGAAAGTATAAGAAAACAAGAAAGCAGCCCGGAGCGCAAAAGAATGCCAATGAATTGGGTCGATCGCAGACCGACTCGAGAGAATGTACTGGCGTGGCTTACGGGGGAATGTGAGTTCTGATATTCGGGTGAGAGCTCAGGCGGGCGAGCTATATGGATGGCGCTTTCTTCTCCCACGCGATACCTGGCCTCTCTGGTCGTTGGGTCTGGGGTCGGCGGTTGGCGTGGGTTGCGGGCGCACTGACCGCGGCTAGGGTGAGGTGGGCGCATCATTGGTGTGGAAACAATTTTTGGCTCGGTGGGTGTACCTGTTTAGACATATCTACGACATACAAACACACAACACACTGTAACTTCACAACGAAACGATTACTACGAAGCTCAATTCTGCCAATTAAGTTGAAGATAATATAACTGGGAAGGATATATATCATATTTCATCATGTCAATCGATAACGTCGGAGCCTCGCTGGGTATGTCGGGCGGAGACCCGAAGACACAATTGATGAACCAAGTTCGTCAAGAAGCTGCATTGAACAACGCCAGGCAGCTGATCGAGGTATGTCTTCCTCCTCCCCTCCCTACCCTCTGTCCCCCATTCCCTCCCCTTCCCCCAACCCCCCATACCTCCCTCCCGACGCCAATCCCCAACCTCACCCAGACACCACAGCTAACCTCCCTCCCAGAAACTCAACGAACACTGCTTCGCCAAATGCATCCCCAAGCCCGGCTCCTCCTTCAGCAGCGGCGAGCAGCAGTGCTTCACGCAGTGCATGGAGAAATACATGTCAGCCTGGAACACGGTTAGCCAGCAGTATATTGCGCGGGTGCAGCAGGAGGGCGCGAAGAGTGCGGGTGGGGGGGGGATGTTTTAGATGATGAGGGTTTTTGTGTTGTGAGGGGATTGAAAAGGGGGGATGGGGATGGGGGTGTATTATTTATTACCAAAAGATTGATGGAAGGGTGTATGATTGGGGTTGGGGGGTTGTGTGTGTACTTGTACAATATGATGGGGGGTGGAAGAACATGGATACACTAGAAATCTCCAGATACAAGAAAGTGTGGGATCAATAGATTGATTGTAACGCCATGGTATCTAACGCCTCAGACCTGATGTACACAACAACACTACCATTGCCTGTAATTCCTACCCACTGCTGTTTGCCAGCCCACCACATTTTCCCCTTGAACCTAAAACTTTCCAACTAGCAACCTATATTAATACACCCCCCGCCCCAACAAACTACCTAGCACGCGTATACTTCCCCTTCCTCTGCTCCATCTGCAAACTCTCCTGCTGACTTGGCAACGGCCCTCTCTTCCTCACCCCCGCCGCTCCCTCCTCACCACCCTGCGGCGCAAATCCCGGTATGGGCGGTGGTGCGTTTCCAAGTCCAGGAGGAAGACCCGGCATACCCGCCATCCCCGGTGGAGGCGGCGGGAATCCAGGCGGGAGGGTGAAGCCCGGCGGTAATAGACCAGGTGGCAAGATCCCAGGAGGGGGAGGGGGGAATTGACCGCCCTGTCCTGGGAGTGGTGGAGGCGGAATGCCCGCTTTCTTCATCATAGCCGTGAGTGTCGCGAGATCAGGGGGGTTATTCGGGTCCATCGGTGGAGGCGGGGGTAGGTTGCCGCTTAGTCCCGGTAGACCGGAGAGGTTAAATGGTAGCTGCGGAGAAGGCGCGACGGCGCCCATGCCGGGGATCATGGATTGGGATCCGGGAAGTGGTAGGCCAGGAATACCTGGGAATCCAGGAATCTTCGCAGGCATCTTCTGGTCCTCTAGACCATCCATCTCATCTTCCATCTCCTGCTCTTCATCCTCCTGACGCTTCTGCCTCCAGTGCCTGCGATCCCACGTCCCCTCAGCCTCAGCGGCCGCTTCGCCGATGTGGTAACGGTCTTTAAAGACTGTCGAATCTCCGGGGCGCGCGCGCGTCCAGAACCGTGTGAGTCTGTCGTTGGAGCCCGAGGCGAGGATGTGACCCAGTGGGTGCCAGTCGAGAGACCAGATGGCGAAGTCGTGAGCGAAGGGGATTTTGTGGGCGGGGTAGATGGTTTGCGAGGGCGCGGTGGCGGGGTCGGGACTATCGCATACGGCGGTGGAGGGCATGGTGCCTTGCGGGGTGTGTGGTTCGTCGAGGAGGTAATGGAAGAGGGAGCCGTCTGAGCCGCCGGTGCTGAGGAGGTTGGAGTGGATTGGATGCCAGGTTATTGTTGAGATGTCTTTTTCGTGGCCTTTGAGGAGGCAGATGTCGCGCATCATTCGTAGATCGAAGACACGTGCTGTTTGGTCTCGGGCGGAGGTGGCGAGACATAGGCCGCGCACTCGTTCGAATAGGGTCTTGGTGATGGTGTTTTTGTGGCCGTGGAGGGTGGTTAGGCAGCGGCTTGTTCGGGGATCCCATAGTTTCACTAAATGATCTTTGGACCCAGAAACGATCAGGCCTTTAGTTGGATGCCAGTCGACGCTCTTGGCGTCCCATCCGTGGCCAGTGATTGTCGATTCTTCAACACCCCCTGCAAAATCAAAGATCTTGAGAGTTGAGTCGTCTGAAGCCGTAACAAACTTGGAATCGTTCGGGCTGAACGCCATATCTCTGATGGGGTCGCCGTGGCCCTGGATAACTTTGACATTATTGAAGTTGGGCTGCCAGTATTTGATAATACCGTCATGGTCCGCCGAGATCAACCAGTCGCCGTTATGTGAGTATGACAGCGCTCTGATGGCAACATCGTGAGCCTGTTGGATGGTCTCGAAGTTGAAGCCCGTGCCGTTCCAGAGCGTGAATTCACCGCTACTGGATGCCGTCAACAATCTGCGGCCTTCTGGCGTCCAGCGCACAACGTTCACTGGATGCTTGATCTTATTTAGGGAAGAATGTAAATGATGGGCGGGTATGGTATCAGCGGCCTTGTCTATCCTGGCAAGAGGAGGAAGCATCTAAGACAGCAGTTAGCACGCGTCACGTGTCTAGACAACAAATTGTTGATGCAACGGGTACTCACATCGACGATGTAGCTGGGACTCGGCCTCTCCATCTCTCCCTGGAGGCGGGCCTTGTAGCGTGGCTGGCGGTTCTGCATCCAATGGACCATCGTCGCGCCGTAGTCTGTGACGGGACCTGGGTTGCATTGTCAGTTGGATGTTCATTGTAGTGCAAGACTGTGAAATAGATGCGCCGCGTGGATGAGAACCGGAAAGAAAGGTATATTGAGTTGAGAATCATAGTAACTCACGTCGTCCTCGTCCTCTCCCAAAGCCACCAGCTTCATAGCCACCACCCCCTTCACCACCACCACCACCACCACCACCGCCTCCCCCTCTCCCTCCTCCTCCTCCTCCTCCGCCACCTCCATAGTCACGCTCCCCACGCTGTTCGTAAGCCATGGTGATTTAAGTCGTCGTCGTGGTTACTACCGCATGGCTGGCCAGAATGGTGCTACTCTATCCTCTGAATCACACTCCTCGGATGAAGCTGGCCCGTCTGAAGTAGTCGTTGCCCTTTGATGCAAAATATATATATAGTTTAGATAGGTCACGAGATCTCAGTCGTAGCTTTTCTGGGGTTTCGATTGGGGGGGAATTTCCGGTCTGGGATTGATTGCTATCTCCGTATGGCTGTCAATGTCAATAATGTCAATAATGTCAATGGGGTGTCGGGACAAGGCCGGAACGGAATAATATAATCGCGGAGACGACAAGGTATAGTAGAAGTACCTCTGTCGGGAGTTACTTAGGAGTTACTTAGGAGTTACTAGGAGTTACTAGGAGTTACTAAATTTTACAATTTTCACACGTTGGAGAAAGGCTGATGTCATGTATCTCAGCCACCGTCAGCCACTGTCTCACACTGTCTCACACTGTCTCATGCAAAATGCCAAAGTACCGCGGTACAGGGATACCTCCAACATACAAGGATATCACTCGGTGCTGCCATGTTCTCCAACTACGCGTAGTATTGGCTCACTCGGCCTGTTCGACCTTCTCAAGACAATTGATATTGAAACAATCCATGGTTAGCTATTAAAAACAGTATTATGGTCTAAATTATGCCTGCATACGCCACGCCATCTATCTCACTATTTGCGACTGTTTCGGTTTCTTGCATACACGTTTTCTGTACATGATGCAGGAAACCAAGCAGGGAATGGTAGATAACGAATACATAATAGTTATATACTCCAGTAAACATCGAAAAAGCCCAGCCCATGTCTATTTCCATGTTTACTATCCCCACCTTCGCCTTCCCCCTCCCCTCCCTCCTCCTCCACTCACTCCTTCCCCAATTCGATATCCTTCCTATCTCTCCCGATCCTTGATCCTTCCCTCGAGTCTAGATTTCCTATTTTCTATTTTCTATTTTCTATTCTCTACATATAAGACCCACAAGGTTGTCGATGATCTCTGCCCGGCGTATATATACTGCATATACATGGCCCGTCAACACAGTTTTGATATGAAAACCTCCCCCACGAGCCGACAATGGCCACAGCTGTGAATACCAGGACGACCGTCACCTCGACCCTCACCCAGCGATCAGCTCGTTCCAATGGCCGCGATCAGAGTGCCCAGACGCCACTCAACTCGGCCAATGTCCCAGCCATCGACGTGCCAGAGGTCAGTCGGCGTCTGCGCATAAAGAAGAAATACAGGCATGTGGCAGCCGTCCACTCGCGTCCCCAGAACACCGTCCTCAGCCATGACGCAGCCGAGATCCCCAGTTTCCTCGGATTCCGAAATCTGATGGTCATCGTGCTTGGTGAGTGGTCCTGCTACGAGAAAAGCTGGGAAAGACCTATCTAATAGCTTGTGTCACAGTCGTCGGAAACCTGCGCTTGATGATTGAAAACTTCAACAAGGTATGCCTGCCAATCTCCAACAAGCAAAATGATAAATCGCTGACCACCCACCCAGTACGGAGTTCTCATATGCCTACGATGCCACAACTACAAACGCCACGACGTCTTCATCGGCGCCACTCTCCTCCTCATAATCCCCTGCCACCTCTTCGCCGCCTACATCATCGAGCTCGCCGCCGCCAAGCACGCCAAACGCCAACTCGCAGCAGCAAGCAACAACCGCTCCGGCGCCGAAACCCCCACTCCCACCGAAGCCGAGCGCAAGAAGTTCAACACAGCCTGGGAGCTGATCGCCTGGCTGCACGGGCTGAACGCAACCCTCTGCCTCCTCATCACCTCCGTCGTCGTATACAACTACATCCACCACCCCCTCATCGGCACCCTCTCCGAAGTCCACGCCATCATCGTCTGGCTCAAGACCGCCTCCTACGCCTTCACCAACCGCGACCTGCGCCATGCGTACCTCCACCCCTCTAAGCGCATCGAAGACGCCCTGCCAGACATCTACCTGCAGTGCCCCTACCCCAAGAATATCTCCCTCTCCAACCTAACCTACTTCTGGTGGGCGCCCACCCTCGTCTACCAACCCGTCTACCCCCGCTCCCCCCGCATCCGCTGGTCCTTCGTCGCCAAGCGCCTCGCCGAAGTCTTCGGTCTCTCCGTCTTCATCTGGGTAGCAAGCGCCCAATACGCCGCTCCCCTCCTGCGGAACTCGCTCGACAAAATGGCTTCGCTGGAACTAATCTCCATCCTCGAGCGTCTCATGAAACTCTCCACCATCAGCCTCGTCGTCTGGCTAGCGGGGTTCTTCGCGCTCTTCCAATCCTTCCTCAACGCCCTCGCCGAAGTCACCCGCTTCGGCGACAGAGACTTCTACAGCGATTGGTGGAACAGCGATAGCGTCGGCGCGTACTGGCGCACGTGGAATAAACCCGTCTACCAATTCATGAAGCGGCACGTTTTCTCCCCCCTAATCGGACGCGGATGGTCCCCCTGGGCTGCCTCAGTAGCGGTATTCACACTCTCAGCGGTGCTGCATGAACTCCTCGTGGGCGTGCCGACGCATAATATCATTGGCGTGGCGGCGCTGGGGATGCTGGCGCAGTTACCGCTTATTAAACTCACGGCGCCGTTTGAGAGGGCCGGAGGGCATTATGGGAAACTAGTGGGGAATACGGTGTTTTGGGTTAGTTTTGTACTGATTGGGCAGCCGCTGGCGGCGTTGTTGTATTTTTTTGCGTGGGAGGCGAAGTATGGGAGTCATTTGAAGGGGAGGGTGTGAAGGGGTGGAGACTCGTACTTTGGGTATAATAGAATGGAAGGGAGGGTGGAGGAGTGTAGCGATAGGAGTTGAAAATTGGGACGGGGTTCTCTTTTAGGATATAGCGTTATTGGATACGGGAAGGGGGGTTGTTAATATGGGAGGCTGGCTTTTTATTTTATAGCAATGCATGGGGTTCCCCATCGTAAAGACGATTGCGGATATACCAAATGGCAAACATGTGGTTTTTCACAAACAAATATGGATGGTATAAACCTCTATTTCCAAGACCGGAACTATCCATCTAGCTCAGTCAACCAATAACCAATGTAAATGCAACTGCTATGCAAGAAAGTAACGCCCCATCGTCCCAAAAACACCTCATCCCCCTCCCTTCCCGAAACCAAAATCCAAGCACCCCCATCATATCAAATCCATATCCTCTACCCTCCATCCCCCATAAAAAACAACTCCCAACCTCCCTCCTCTGCTCACACAGCAGCAAAACTCAGCAAACTCCCCGCCGTCAAGCCGGCCACGAGGTTAAACCCCATAAACGCCCCCGCTGCCTCTCTCTCCTCCTCCCCCACTGCCCCGGTGGCACCCATCATCGCACTACTCGCCAACCACCCATTCGTGAGTCCAAAGCCGAGTTGCACGATGAGGAGATAGAATAAATCACTCTGCACCCACGCCCCGCGACCTGAGACGTTGCTCAATGCGTATAGCGGGAGGAAGACGGCGCGCGCAAGCGATACCGCAAACAGCGCCCTCGGCCGACTCGGCAGCTCAGACGTAAAAAGCGTCGACAACCTCCCCAACAAATCCCCCGTATTCCAAACCAAGAAAGCAAGCGGGATGAAAATAGGCGCCTGCAAGTACCTAGGCGTCGGAGCGGGGTGCACACTAGTAATCTGCGCCGTATAGACGGGGAAGAACATCGTGAGCGCGAAACAGAGAAAGACGGAAGCGGAGTAGAGGGGTAGCTGGCGGTAGAGGGTCGGCATGGACATTACTTTCCTCGCTGGCGCTGAGGCGGGGGTGGTCGTGGAGGTAGGCGGTGGGGTGTGGCGGCGCGCGAGGGGGGTGAAGGCCAACAGGGTGAGGAGGGCGACGAAGGTTGCGGTGAGGAAGTAGAGGAATGCTGATGTTGAGCTTGTTTGCGGTGGTGGGGTCGCCGGGGTGGTGTCGGTGTGTGAGGGGGAGGGGGAGGCGGACTCTTCGGGGACGGCGAGGACGGAGACGATTTGTGCAACGCTGGGGAGGACGCCGGCGATTGCTTGGCCGGTCATGATAGCTTGCATGTAACTCGGGTGTGCGAAGGTGGCTACGAATGCGAGGGCACCGTTCTGGAGCAGTCCTGTTGCTGTGCTAGTCGCTAGCACGGTGGCGAGGAGGAAAGCGAAGTAGACTCCTGGAGAGACGGTGACGAAGAAGATGGTTGATAAAGCGAGGATCGTGAAGACGACTATGTCGATTATCAAGGCCAAAATGATGCGGCGCGGGTATGAGGCCCCGGCTTGTAGGTTCGTGAGGAGGAACATGCTGGCTAGGTTTGCGGTGGTGGCGGTGGTGAGGATGGAGGATTGGTAGTTTGCGAGGATCCAGGGACTGCCTTGGAAACGGGTCGCGAAGTAGGTTGCGGCGGCTAGGAACATGTTCCTGTGAAGGGATGTCAGTTGGTGATGTGATCACGGAACTCCGGGTGGGGTGGGATGAAGCTTACCATGCCCATAGCATCGCGACTCCGAGAATCAGGAATACACTGTATTCTACCCATGAGAACCGCTTCTCTTCCAGTGCCAGTGCCTCTTGTAGCGTAATATCATCGGCTCCTCCCTCCTCATCCTCCCGTCCGACAAGCTGTTCATACTCATCCCCCCGCACCTTCTGACTCCTCAGCGTCGCCCGAAGGCGTTCAATAACAGCGTTCATGATTGCCTTCCGTAGACCGATTCGGCCCTCAACAGCGTCAGCGATGTATCATAAACTCCAAAAACCACAGATCCAAAACGTGGCGGTGGTAGATGTAGGGTAATGGGTGAATTGTTGTGTTGCTGTTTGTTGGTGTTGGTGTCACAGGGTGAACCCCAATTCACCTGGCTGGATGGCTAAAGGCACGCCCTCGCCTATCCCTACCCTACACCTACACCCCCAGCCGCCCCACCGCGCGCCACCACACCGGGCCATCCCGCATAAGCGCGTCAACCGTTATCTCCCCTGTAATCAGGGTTAGGCACGTGATATGTAACAACGACAGTATCATAAAGGCTTTGAATTACTATGTTTCTCTAGATATTTCTTTAAAAATCACCGCTATCCCTGGAGTAGTCTGAGCACTCTAGAGATTGCAGTTCCGGTCAGGATAATCCGGACCGGACGCAGACGGACAAACCTTTGTCCGTCTGCGCAAATTCCCGTCCAAGATATCTAATCTGCGCGAGAAACGCAGATGGACACTGATCCAGCAGCTTATCAGCACATCAGCACAGACAGGACGGAGCCCGGATAAACCTCCGACCGGTTTCGCGCAAACCGCCACTTAAATCAACGGTTTGCGCGAAACTGGAGAATGTGGGGTAACTCCCCATGCTCTACAGTACAGCCCTCTAGATCAGGACTAAAGAGCATGCCTGGCCTGGTCTCCCAAATGAGACCAAACCAAGCCAGCCCCGACAAGACGGAGCGCGAAAAATCCTCTGTCTGGTTTCGCGCAAACTCGTTAGTCCAACTATGAGTTTGCGCGAAAATGGAGAGTGTGGGGTAAATCGTTTGAGAACTTGCACATACTCTACTAATCCCCTAGATTAGGGTAGATTATATAAGACGGACCTAAACTGCACTAGACGGACAGAACGGAACACCGGACGATCATTCAACTGGTTTTGCGCAAACCCGTCGGTGCAACTGTGAGTTTGCGCGAAACCAAAGAGTGTAGGGTAGCTAGGTTTCCACGTGCTCTCTACTGCTCTAAACCTCCATAGAGACAGATAAATGCAATACAAATGAGACTAAGCAGAACAAGCTCTGACAAGATGGATCTCGGAAAAACCTCTGTCCGATTGCGCGCAAACCCGTCACTTAAAGTGCCAGTCTGCGCAAAACCGCAGACTAAGCGGTAATCGGTGGGGTAATTTCTCACATACTCTACGTCCATCTACATCAGAAGACACATCCAACCCAGCCCAACCCAAACTAGACGGACCCAAACTAGCTCCGACTAAACGGACTGCAGACGGATGAACCTTCGTCTGGTTTGCGCAAATCCGTCGCTGGAATTGCAAGTTTGCGCCAAATCCCCAACTTAATTAACTGCTGGCTCCCACCCCTTACATCCCCCCTCCCCGTCCTTACCCACTTAGCTACCCCCCTTACCCCCTTACCCTCCCTCACTCACCCACCACCCCAAACCCCCCCTCCCAAAAAACATTCTCACACCTAAATCCTGACCCCCAACCAGAGACATCGATTCCAAAAACAATGCACGACATACCTGCATACATTCCCCTCCGATCACGGGACGTGGGTCGCATGTTATGCGGCCCTGTCTTGGCCGTTTGGTCAGGGGCCAGCGTCCCTCCCACCACAGACTACAGGGCATGATGGTATGAAAGGAAGGAAGGGGTGGATAACAGTGTCACAATCAAGGGAACAAAAGGCTTGCAGAGGGAATCAATCTCCTCTATTCCCATCATCCCCCACTTCACTCCTTTATCTCCTCAAATATCGTGTCAAAATCCATCCTCTCCCTCCCCATCCCCTCATGCCTAGGCCGCACAACCCCACCAGCAGCAAATCGTTCATATACGCCCTCCCAACGTCTATTAAGTACCCCCTCCGCCATCATACCCCCACCCATCCATCCTACTCCCACCCACCCATCCTACCACCATCCCATCCCCAGCCCGTATACACTCACCCAAAGCGAAAACACAAACCCCCTTGCGCCCGCCGCCCCCATACAAATATACAGAATAACAAAAAAGGAATCCCTGAAAAGGGTCGTCGTATCGGCCGAGCACCCATCGTCCCCGCCTCGCTGCACGCTAAAATCCGCGTCTTTGCTCCCCCCCAACCCCCCCCCAAAAAATACAATCAAAGAAAAAAGAATTCCAATCGTCAAATACCACACCCACTTCTCAGCGTGCCATCGGGCCACTCTACTCCCTCCCCTTCCCCTTCCCAGGCGTACCCATCTTAGCAGGCGTATCCGTCTTAGCAGGCGTCCCCGGCACCTCAGGCGTATAAAACGCAGCCTGCTGCCACTTCTCCTCATCCACATCCTCCACCACCGGCAGCGGGGTCCTCACCACCCCCTCCTCCTCCTCAGAGAGCACACTCACAGCCGCGTCGCTATCACTCGCCGCGCCTCCCTCCCCGGACTCAAGCGTTGCTGCGTGGGCAGAGAGGCGGTTGTGTAACTCCCTGAAGCTGCGGGCGGCGACGGTGTTGGTACTCGCCTCCGACCCACGATGGGCGTCGCGATGGGCATCGCGGTTACTGTCACGCACAGACATATCCCTCTCCACACTCCCCCCCCTCTCCTGCGCCTGCGCCGCCTTCTTCAACCTCATCCTCTCCTCCGCACTCATATTCGCCAGCGCATCCCCAAACGTAATAACACTAGCCTTCTTCCCATGAATGACAAAGCTCCCCGTCCCCCTCGCCAACTGATCATCCCTCACCACTTCCTCCCCCTCCTTCGCCGAGGAAGAAGAGTCCTTGCCCTTGCGACTCCGGTGCTGCGTAGGGACGTGCGCGTCGCGCAGGGTGCGGTGGATGCTACGGCGGATTTTACCGCGTTCGAGTTTTTCTTTCTCCGTAGCCTCGGAGGGGCGGGTGGTGGGGGGCTCGTCGGAGGCGGTGGTGGGGGGTTCTTCGGCGATGGAGTCGGAGGCGATGGTGCTGTCGATCAGACCAGCTTGTTCTAAGGCCATGTTCTCGCCTGCGTCTTCTTGGGGGGAGGAGGCGGAGCGTTGTGGGTCTGCGGAGGCGGTGGGGGTCATGCGGGGGTATGAGGATGTGTGTGACAGCACCGGGCTTCTCGGCTGTGCGCCAACGCCTGGAGATAGCTGTTTTCTTGGCCCGTCAAATTTCAGGGGCGGGAGCTCCCATGATGCTTGTGCTTTGTGGAAGGTCGAGGCGCTCTGTGCGGCTGAGGGACTGGTGAAGAAATCGTCGATGTCGAAATCACTGGGTGATGCTTGTGGTATCGGAGTTGGGTGCTGGGATGGCGAGCTTTGCTGGGGAGAAAGAGCAGCGCTGTTCCGCGAGCTCACGCCGGCGATACTGTCGCGGTCGTTTTGCTTGGCCAGGGAGTCCCCGGAGAGGTTGGCGGTGGGGAGTACCGGATCTACCTTTTCACCTTCAACGTGTTTCACTTCCTCATCCAAGTCCATGGACAGGATATCCCTGTGGCATCTCAGCCTCCAGATCTCCATCCGTACCCATCTCAGCTTTGCCGACATGCGGCCAGCTGCCAACACCACCTGTTCCCGCGTCTTTGGCAGGATAGGTGCAAGGATCATCAAGTGCCGAGCATTCCGAAGCTGCGCGTCCAACTGCTTTGTAGCAACAGCCAGCTTCTCCTCTGCTTCCGTAATCTTCTGCATCATAATCTCTCTCCTCGCAGCCAAGATATCCTGAGCCATCTGGAGATCAATCTTCCCGCTGATAATCTGAACCTCACCCGTAGGAGTCTGCACAGAGCGTCCCGAGTTCGCGCTATCGAGCCTCCTAATCCCACGAGTGCGCTGCCCTTCGTAATTCCCACCAACCACGCCTCGCATTCTCACGCCGGCTGTGCGGAATGCGGCAGCGTAGTTCAGCTTTGCGAGCCAGTCATTCATTTCATCTTCGTTGTCCGCCAGGAACGTCTCCTCGAAACCTCCATGGCGAACGAAGAGAAATGCGTTCTTGTGCTTCTTATACGTAGAATCGAGCAGGGCGACAGCATCATCCGTTGACATCAATGCATCCGGCTTGAAAGAATCAATCGGAGGCTTGAAGGTGACTGGAATGCCATCATTACCCTGCTTGACGTGATGGTCGTGCTGGTGTATCAAGCTCTTGATCCAGGCTGTGTTACGGAAGAAGTACAACTGTGCTCCTGTGAGAATTGCGCCCCATTCCTGCCAGGGAGACCTCGTCTTCTTCTTCTTCGGGTCCTTGCGCCATAATAAGCCAACCTTGGTAATCTTGATATCGACGATTCCAGGGTGTGCTTCCTCGGGATTCATGACCGTCTTGTCGGACATGAAGGCATCAGGACGTGACCTTGCTGATATAATTTGCAAAACTCCCGTCCTAAAGAACGTCCTTTGCAAGTCATCTAGGTTGAGAGACAGCGCAGTACCAATGTAGTTGTAGTGCTCCTCCAAGTTCATCACATCCTTCAAGTTAGGTCGTAGCGAGTCAAGCTTGCTGTCAATAATGAGAGTGTAAGGATCAACAGGCTCTTTCGAAGGGCGCTTCATCGGATCCATACTCGACCGAGGGAACAAACTCTTCTTCTTCGACTTGTGCTGGACAATTCGCTCGCCATTGATATCAAGATCATCTTCCACATGGATGAACGGGGTGTACGAAATATTGTCATAGAAACACTCCAAGATCTCGTCAAAGATCCCCTCTCCCTGCGTGTTCTTGCAATAATCCTGCTTCTGCATCTTATTCTTGTTATTCTTGTTGAAGACGTCGGTATGCAGGATCAGCAGCGAAAAGGCAATAAAATATGCCTGCTCAGGCGAAGCGTAGATGCCTGGGTTACACTCGTGGTACCGATGTGCGAAAGATTGCAGACACCTGTCGATATGCTGCGTCTCCTTAGGTAGTTCGACCTCCATAAGAAGCTTGCGGAGGGCCATATCCATAGGGTCACCGAAGAACCCAAACCCACGCATGTAGCTCCGTAGAACCTGCTGGGAGAACGTATCGCTGCCTTTGGACAAGACGCTTGCAACAGCGCCTCGACTTACAGCCTCTTCTAACCGCAGCAGGTACTTTGCCGGGCTATCATCCTGATGTCTCTCTGGTATGATAATTGGCTCCCTTGTGATTTGAATCGAGTTATTCTTCGAAGTAGCAGAGAGTGGACTCGCTTGTCCTGAAGCATGAGGCATTGGGTCAGGGCGGAGGCGATGGGTCAAGTTGAAAATATCCCCGAAGCTCTTCCTGCCAGTGGACGTCGACGTGCGGCTGGACGGAAGAGGTGGGGTATCTAACGGCTCATCGACCTGCCCGTTCCTCAGAGAGGTCAGGGTAGAAGACCTGCCCCTGAGGCCACCTCGAGTAGGAGAAGATTTGGTGGAGGCCGTTGAGTCGCGGCGGATTAATGGTGATCCAGGAGCTGCAAACAGCATAGACGCCTTAGCAATAGCAGAGTGGGTGTGAACAGCACCCTCGTTATCGTCGGCGCCTTGTGGGAGACGTAGCGTTTGCGCGGCGCTGGAATCCGTGCTGCCTCTACTAGTGTTGTTGCCAGACTTATCCGGTACGGAAAGCGAGTTAGGCAGGTCATGGTGAACTACCTTTGGCGGTAAGGGAAAGAGCGGCTGAGGCTTCTTTCGCCGCGGTAGTCTAAAGAACGTAGTTGTAGTATGTGTCGTCTGTATCGTAGTGGTCGTTTGCGCATACACATGGTTGTCCGCAGAGCTCCCATCAGACCTCGAGGATTCGGACAACCGATTGACCGGCAATGCAAGCGTCGATCCAGTATCATCCCCATAAGGCGGAGGCATTGGGCCTGGGACCTGAGCGCTGTGACGTACAGGTTCATCGAAGGTAACACGGGATGACGAGTTTCCTTCGGATAGCGTCTTCCTCCTCTCTTTCTTCGACGCCTTGATCAGTTCGTCGAATGCTGATGGCTTAGGATCCGATGGCTTTATACCAGGGAGCTTGAGCTTCGACTTCTTCTTCTGTGCGGTGTTTACTTCGAGAGTCGGTGCTGTTGTGATGATCTCGGGGGCTGCCGAGGAAACGTCAGTAACTTCTCTACATGCTTCGAGCCCGGGTGGGATCAATGTCAATCAATTGAAGGGGGTTGAACATACGTCTCGGCATAGGAGGGGCAGCATCAGCCTCAGCCTCAGCCTGCTGCCTCGCCCTCGTCGACAGCTGCGAATCAGACGCATGCCTAAACTTCATCATCGAGAAGCGGCGTGTCTGCTTGGGCGACGCATCCTGCACAGGCGGTGACACCGGCCTATCCTCCGGCACCGTCTTCTCAGGCGAGGAGAACGCAATGGCCGGCGCGGACGACTGCGGCGTCAGCTCAAGCGAATCTGACGCGCCAGCGTCCCTGCGCGGCAGCTGCTCGCTCAGTCTCCCCGCCCTGGTATCCGCCACGCCAGCTCCTGGCGGGCCGGGGACAAGAAACGAGTGTCGGCGATTGAGATCGGTCTCGCTGGCCTGGCCGCGTTGACGCAGCAGGCCTGGGATGATGGGCATCTCGAGGGGTGGGAGCGCGGGAGCGAAAGGGATTATCGGATCATGGCAGGCCACTTGTTTCTCGTTTTTCTTCCGTTTTCAGGTCGACTTGGAGGTGGATTTTGGGATCTCTGAGACAGAGGTTGCGGGGAAGGATTGGAGAGCAAAATAGGAGTTTATCCGTCGTGTGTGGCTCGAGAGGCTGGGTTCAACGAGGGAATTTGGTTGGCGTACAGGGTCGTCGTCGCACAGACGTCAGGGTAGCTCAGTGAGAGTAGAGTATTGGCAAGCTGTGGTGTGTGATACAAGGGGGTTTTTTGTGAAAGTGATCAATAATACAAAAAAACAAAAAAACAAGAGTATGGTTGGTGGTTTCAAACGATTGATTGACGCTGAGGCCTTGAGCGAGAGTGTTTTCTGTCCTTCTGAGGGCGCGAGATTCGAAGAAGTAAATACAGAGATACGGAGAGAGTTAGAGTAGTGTAAGCAGTTATAGGAAGCTGCTAAAGGCAATAGCGCGTGTCCCCTTGTGTGTTGATCAGGGTGTAGATTACTGTAGTGTACAGTAGTAGTTGCGTGGGATTTATGTGGAGGGTACTTGTAAACACACCACTGTTATCGCGGGGAATGAAGTACTCTTTTGCTTATTCCCCAACTCAAGTAATTACCTCTTCTCTTCTCAGCTCCGCTCAGCTATCCCCTCAGTGGTGTAAGTGGCTTCTCCTTTCCTCCTATCACTCGCAAGCGGACAACAAGCGGACAACAAGCGGACAACGTGGTGTTCTGATGTGAGGTCAGGGACGGGAGAGGGCGTGTTCTAATCAGCTAATAATAAATGTCAGTGCAGTAGAGCATAGCGCAGTAAGAGTGTTGTAAGAATAACTACGAATAAGAATTATCTCTCTAAATATCAAATATCAAATATCAAAAATCAAAAATTAAAAATTAAAAATACCAGTAAGGATCAAAATACATCAAAATACCCTTCTATTTCTAGAAAATCCCAGCTGTCGCAATGCAATAAATGTATCCTGCATCCAATTAATCTTCGCGTCTTTCCCTGGGCCCTGGCTCCTACCCGCTTGCGGTTGATTGTCAATTCCTGAGGCAGCCAAGTACAGTAACCTCCAAGTTACCCCGCCAGTAGCGTACCCAAACCCAATACCCAATCGGAAGCATCGTCATCGTCCAATTCAACAACCACCACCACCACATCGCAAAAGAAGTCGCTGCCTGCCTTGGACCCCAAAAAAACAATCCCAACAATCCCTCTCGACTTCTCGACCACAAACAACAACCCTGATCTAATACCAACCCTCATCCCGCATCCCAGAAAAGCGTCACCCATACCCATTGCGTTTCCACCGCCTGGAGACACCCACCACGCCCCAATGCGACTCCTCCACTCCCCCTCCTCCCTCCTCCCCCTCCTCCTCCTCCTCCTCCTCTCCACCCTCGCCCCCGTCCCAACCGCAGCCGTCCCATGGGCCACCACCGGCGACAGCACCAGCACACAATCCCTCAGCGGGCGCGACTCCAAAGCAGCAGCGCCGTATCACCGCTCCCACAGCGTGTTCCCGCAGTTGACATGGCTGCGCGACACGGTTATTGAGAAGATCTTTGGTGGTGGCGGGAACGGGAACGCGAAGCCTGAAGCGGCGACGGCGGCGGGCCAGGAGAATGGACAAACCGCGACGACGGGGCAGAGGAGGCCGTTGAGCGCGCAGCTGCCGGCGATGTTGTTGGCGAAGTATGGGGGGGATGTGGTGCTGAGGTTTAATATTACGACGGAGGAGGAGGAGGCGGCGTTGGCGGAGGCGGCGGATACGCTGTTTCTTGATGTGTGGGAGTTTACGAATAACTGGGCGGATATAAGGTTGGCAGAGGACGATGTGAGTATATCGACGCCGTCCCCATCTGAAGACAATATATGCTAACCACCCCACCCCCCAGGTCCCCTCCCTCCTCGGCCTCCTCCCCAAATCCCTCCACAACGCCTACTCCAACCTCATGCCCTCCCTCGCCCAATCAATCTACCAATCCTACCCCTCCCTCGCCTTCTCCTCCCCCCCCCCTTTCCCCCCCTCCCAAGCGAACGGACACTCCTCCTTCACCCCCTCCGTCCACAAAACCGACGGCGCAACAGACAACATCTTCTTCCGCGACTACCAACCCCTCTCCGTCATCATCCCCTGGATGCGCCTCATGGCCTCCATGTTCACCACCCACGTCACCATGACCACCATCGGGCTCTCCTACGAAGGGCGCCCCATCCCCGCCCTCCGCGTCGGCGTCCACCCCAACCCCGCCCCTACCTCAAAACGGAAAACCATCATCATCGCCGGGGGTCTGCACGCGCGGGAATGGATCTCCACATCCTCCGTAACCTACATCGCATGGTCCCTCATCACCGCCTACGGGAAGTCCCCCGCGATAACGAAATTGATCCATGAATTCGACTGGGTCTTCATCCCAACGCTGAATCCGGACGGCTACGTACACACCTGGGAAACAGACCGCTTATGGCGCAAGAACCGCCAACAAACCCATCTCCGCTTCTGTCGCGGCCTGGACCTCGACCGCTCATTCGGCTACCGCTGGGCTGGGTCGGCGTTCCAAGCTAACCCCTGCTCGGAGAGTTATCCTGGATCCGCGCCGTTTCAGGCGGTGGAATCGCATCGGCTGGCGGAGTGGGCGAAGAAGGAAGTGGATGAGAATAATGCCAAGTTTGTGGGATTATTGGATTTGCACTCGTATAGCCAGCAGGTCCTGTATCCGTATAGTTACTCGTGCGAGGCGGAGCCGCCGACGATTGAGAATCTGGAGGAGTTGGGGATGGGGTTGGCGAAGGCGATAAGGCTTTCGAGTGGGGAGTTTTATGCGGTTACGTCGGCGTGTGAGGGGAGTGTTGTTACGAGGAAGAGGAAGGGGAAGACTGCGAAGTCGAAGAAGAAGGATGAGGATGAGGAGAAAGAGGACGGGACGCAACAAATCCGCATGGAGAGCGGGGGCGGCTCAGCGATCGATTGGTTTTACCATGAGATGAAGGTTAGGTATACGTATCAGCTTAAGCTGAGGGATACGGGGAGTTATGGGTTTTTACTCCCGGGTGAACATATTGTGCCCACGGGCGAGGAGGCGTTTAATGCGGTCAAGTATTTTGGGGATTTCTTGATGGGGAATAAGGGGATTGAGAGGGTGGATGGGGTGGAGGTTGAGGGAGAGGGAGAGGTAGTTGTGGGAGAGGAGGAGAGGGAGGAGGTGGGAGTAGAGGATACGATCCCGGAGGAGGGTGGGGATGTGGATGTGGAGGAGGAGGAGGAGTGGGTGGTAGTTGAAAACGAGGACGTCGAGCCAGCGGTGGATATGTCCAAGCTACGGCGGAGGAGGAGGTAAAATGTGTAAAATTGAACTTTTTGGACAGACATGTGATGGATTACTCGGAGTTTGGCAGCAGAGGGTTTGGCGTGTCTGGGAGGCAGCACTGGGACGCGAGCGAGGGAGGGAAATTTGCCATACGATACGATACGATACGATACGATACGGCACAATACGATACGGCACAATACGATACGGCACAATACGATACGGACAGTTCGGGATTGGATTAGCTGGGGTTGTTTTTTGGGGAAGGAGTGTATAATGTTGTTGTGTTGAGGGTATGTAGTGGGCTATAAGTAGTATGGTTATAGTATGGTTATGGTAGTATGTGGAAGAGATTGTGGTGAAGATAGCTGAAGATACGGAAGAACAAATCATACTGTACTTACTTTTTTTCCGATAAGCCCAATCCAATGCGACCCTTCCTTCTTACTGTACCCGTATAACCGTATACATCCCATACGCTTCTCCTCCGCCGTATAAGTTAGTTACTCCGAACAACCATTTACATAAGTACTTACATAATTCACCCTCGTACCTTCTAACTTAGGACCATCACAGCTTGTTAGTTAAGATTAGTCGGTGCTAGTTATAAAAACAGCATAAAAGCAAGTATATTCCCCCCACACGTGATCACATAAGTTGGTGCATGACACGTGATATGTGTCATGTATTACATGGATTGGCAGGCCAGGGGTGGATCGATGGATCGCGAGGGGAGGAGGCTAGGACGGATAGGGGTTGGGGTGGTGCGGAATTGAGAGGGGACTTACCCGCAGCTATGGTTTTTGTGTGGGTAGGGAAGGAGTAGGGGAGGAGTAGGGGAGGAATAGGGGAGGAATAGGGGAGGAGTAGGGGAGGGAGGAGTAGGGGAGGAGTAGGGGAGGAATAGGCGAGAAGTAGGGGAGGAGTAGGGGAGGAATAGGGGAGGAGTAGGGGAGGAGTAGGGGAGGAATAGGGGAGGAATAGGGGAGGAGTAGGGGAGGAGTAGGGAGGACCATTACTGACCACTACCGCAGTGTAAAGGTTGCGTGCTTTTTGTAGTGTAACCCCCATACTATAACCACTATAACCTCGTTCCCATACAAAAATCAACAATCTCTAATAATATTCTCCATATATACAGAACCTTCAACAGCGTGGCGATTATTGAAGAGTAGTATTATCACGAATATAATACTACTGCTTACTATATACTTACTGTACCATCACCTTATCCATCACCGCCACCCCCCAGTACCCCCCCAGCACGACTCATATGCGCCAAGAGATACAAGGGATACGGGCCATCGAAACTTTCCCATAGCCTGCAATCTGCTATACAATCCGTGCATGTCGACATCGCACGCCATCCCGCACCGCCTTCACATCAACACCCAGCCGCCACTCCTCCCATACATAACAACACTCACTCTCTCACTGGCGATACAAATAATAATACACCGACAATTACAGCATAACACGGACTGCGATACACGCAACCAGGCACAGATCACCCCCGTGGCGACATCAGGGCGCGCCATTTCCCCATCTTCTATACGCCAAAACGCCATCCTACACTACACCATCCCGCTATATCCCCCCCTCCGTCCGCTCCCATCTCTCCATGTCCGATCTGCCACGTCCTGCACGTGAGAACACTCTTCGCCGCGGAGACCGAGACCACCACCACTGCCACGACGGACCAGCTAGCTGAGCCTGAAGAATTGTCCTGTGCGACTTAATTACTTCACCTCCCTCCTCACCTCTCCTCACCTCTCTCTCGACGAAGACACACACAATGCCAACCACCACCATGGCCTCCGCGCCAGCCTCCCCTCCCCCCTCCACCTCAACAAACAACGGGACCCCCTTCCCCTCTCCACCCACCCACGACAGCTGCAACGAGGCGCACGAGCACGACGACAACGACGATACCCTCACGCGCATGCGCATGGCGAGCTCGAACAAGATCGCTGGGCGCGCCATTGCGCCCTTCCTGGCGCGACATATCCCCGCGGCCTATGCGCCGACGGGGACGGCGCAGGAGGGCGTGGTGAGGGAGAAGGATCCGAGTACCAAGTTTTGCTATAGGCATAGGCCGGATTTGAAGTGTAGGCGGACGGCGGATGAGCCCTCGATGGATCATTTGCAGAGGGTGAGTTTTATGCGGTTATCTTCGGCTGGGGAGAAGTGGAATCTGTTAGTAGGATAAGGGACTCGGCTGACTTTTCACGATCATAGGAACTCGAGAGCTTGTCGCAGGCCGACCAGCAGGGCATATCACACGTCTGGTCGCTCTTCTCCGCCGCCCCAGCAAAACACCGAAACCTCATGCTCCAAGGCATCCTCACCCAATGCTGCTTCCCCCAACTCTCCTACCTCTCCACCGCCGTCCGCGACCTCATCCGCATCGACTTCATCACCGCGCTCCCCTCCGAAATCTCCTTCAAGATCCTCTGCTACCTCGACACCACATCCCTCTGCAAAGCGGCGCAGGTGAACCAGCGGTGGCGCAGCCTAGCGGACGATGATGTCGTGTGG
This sequence comes from Pseudogymnoascus sp. 03VT05, assembly GCA_001662645.1. Lineage (NCBI taxonomy): Eukaryota > Fungi > Ascomycota > Leotiomycetes > Thelebolales > Thelebolaceae > Pseudogymnoascus > Pseudogymnoascus sp. 03VT05. The sequence continues at coordinate 59,255 of KV459404.1, forward strand.
CATAAGATGTGTGAACAGCATATTGATCGCAAGTGCGTGAAGTGCGGGTGGGGACTCCCGCTGCTCGAGAGGAAGAGGTTGAGGGATTGGAAGAGGCAGCAGCAGCTTCGCGCCACGGGGAGGGGGTTGAATGAGTGGTCCCCGCAACTCACGCCGCAGCCCGAGGCGTCTGATAGTTCGATTCCAAGGCTGGAGTTGGCAGCGGCGGATCAGAATGGGAGGAAGCGCTCGGCATCCTCGTCTCTCTCGGAAGATGGAAACGTCTCACCCACACAAATCAAGAAACTGCGCACGCTCGAACCCTCCAACGGCGCCGTCGTATCGCGCACCAGCACACCCCGCTTCCGGCCGTGGAAGGAGGTATACAAAGACCGTTTCAAAGTCGGGACAAACTGGAAGTACGGGCGGTGCACGACGAAAGTGTTTCGTGGCCACACAAACGGCGTCATGTGTTTGCAGTTCGACGACTCCATCCTCGCGACGGGATCGTACGATACTACCATCAAGATCTGGGATATCGATACTGGGAAAGAACTCCGCACCCTCCGGGGCCACACATCAGGGATCAGGTCCCTGCAATTCGATGATACGAAACTCATTTCCGGCTCCCTGGACCGGACGCTAAAGGTATGGAATTGGCGTACGGGAGAGTGCATGTCCACCTACCAAGGCCACACGGGTGGTATAATGTCCCTCCACTTCGACGGCAACCTCCTCGCCTCTGGCTCCGTCGATAAATCAGTCAAAATCTGGAATTTCTCCGATAAATCCACATTCTCCCTCAAAGGACACCGCGACTGGGTCAACGCAGTAAAAGTCGATTCCGCCTCCCGCACCGTCTTCTCCGCTTCCGACGACTGCAGTATCAAGTTGTGGGACCTCGATTCGAAAGTTTGTATTAAGACGTTCGAGGGACATGTTGGGCAGGTCCAGCAGGTGCTGCCGCTGCCGGCGGATTATGAACCGGAGATTGATGATACACCACCCACGGCTGATGATGCGTCCTCCACCACCTCCTCCGCTGACCTCCCCCCCTCCGACCCACGAACCTCCTTCGGCCCGGCCTTCATCGCCTGCTGCGCAACCAACCGCCCTCTCCCCCCGCGCTACATGCTCACCGGCGCCCTAGACTCCACCGTCCGCCTCTGGGACGTCTATACCGGGCGCTGTCTCAAAACATTCTTCGGCCACGTCGAAGGCGTATGGGCGCTTGCCGGCGACACGTTGAGAGTGGTAAGCGGGGCAGAGGATCGCATGGTTAAGGTGTGGGATGCGAGGACGGGGAGGTGCGAGAGGACGTTTACGGGGCATGCGGGGCCGGTTACTTGTATTGGCTTGAGTGATAGTAGGATGTGTACTGGGAGTGAGGATTGTGAGGTTAGGTTGCAGAGTTTTAAGGGGGACTTGGGGGAGGGGGAGGGTGGTGTGTAGGGGGGGGGGGGGGGTGAGTGGAAGTGGAAGTTAGGGTGGGGAGATGGTGGTTTGTGTTTTGCTATGAGCGGATAATTTTTTGCTGGGTGGGTGTGGTTGAGATGGGATGGGATGCACGAATACCAAATCGCGGAATCGGGATCGGGATATGATATGAGGCTCAACGACAGCTCCACGGCTGGATAAACGGCGTTTTCAGGGTTATTATGGGCGGTGGATGGGTTTACTATTGCTCATATTAGCGGATTCTTGTACTCTTTTTTTTTTGTCCTGGGAATGGGGACAATTAGGGGGTTGCGGGGAAAAGGGGGATGGATGTCTAGAGACTTCTTTTTACTGGCTGGAAAATGGGGGTAAAAATGGGAGGGAGAAGGGGGCGATTAGATTCAGTCAAGTACTGTACGATATGAAATACCAATACCAATATCATGAATATGATAGGAGAGGAGGGTGATGTGATGTGATGTGATGTGATGTGATGTGATAGGTGGATGTGATGAATCTTGCTGGAGTGATAAGGTAGGATCTAAGGTCGTGTGTGAGAGTAGTGATGGCTATATTGATACTGCGGACTGTACAGTACCTAGGAGAGAGGGGAGAAAGGTATAACAGAGTCAGTCGACAAGGACCAAGAGACAGGCCCCAACACAACATATCAGACAACATAATTCACCATTTACCCAATTATCCCCCCCATTTCCCCAATTTCCTATTCTAGCGTAGTCGTACCCCAATCTCCACATCCGTCATCCCAAAACGTGGCCGCAACAACAATTCCCCGACCCACCAATAATTCCTCGCTTCTCCCAGCTTCCACAGCTCTCCCCAACCACGCAACCGCAGCTCCCTTCCCAACTCGAGCAACGCACGCAGCGCTGCCACACTTCGAACCAACCAGGCAATTGAGGTTTCGTGAAGTGAGACGAATATGGCTGCTGTTATTCAAGGTCTCTTCGGAGGGTCAAAGGAGGATGGACCGAAGGTCGTTGCGGATAATGGTGCGTCTCAATTCCAATCCCAATCCCAATCCGCCCCCTACACCTCCCAATCTCCCTCCCTCAACACACACCTCCCCGAACCCCAATCCTCCTCCACCACCACCACCACCCTTCTAACCCCCCTCAGACTTCGCCGACTTCGCCTCCGCCCCCGAACCAACCCCCCCCTCCTTCGTCCACCCCGCCGGCACCACCCCCCTCGCCGCAGCCCCCACCGCCGCCGTCCCATACACAAAATGGTACAACATCCACGAGCGACACTCCCTCTCCGAGTTCCGCGGCGAAGGATACATCCTCCTCCTCCTCTTGTTGCTGGGTACAATCCACATCCTCGGCACGCGAGCGAACCGCCGTCGCGCTCGCGCTTGGGCCGTCGCTCACGCACCGGTCTTGCATAATGAGTTCGCCCTAGTCGGGTTTGCGCCGAAGCAGCCGGGTGCGGGGGAGGCGGAGGGGGAGGGACTTGCGAGGGCGTTGGAGAAGGCGGAGAAGGATGGGGAGGTGTTGAAGGAGGTTGGATTGAGTAATTTCCTTGGCTACGCTACTGGGCGTCTTAATGTTGCATTCCTGGACATCGAAATCGACCTCCTTAAACGTTACAATCCCGTCTTGCAATTCATTGAGAACGCAGCCGGTTTCTTCTTCGACAGCATGCCCGCCCCCATCGAGCGCGTCTCCGCGATCCTCTACCCCTTCGACGGGAAAGAAGCGTTGACTGTTCCCGGACTCCCTGGTATGGCGGAGCTGACGGGCGGGAAGAGCGGGTATGATAATTTCGTGTGGGCGGTCGTGCATAAAGATCGTATGCGCCAACTCCGCGACGAGAGATACGATGTCAGTATCACTGTCACCAAGGACCACCCCAAGCTTCCGGAGTGGGCGACTGTCATGTCTGAGAGCGCTGAGATCACCGAGGCGATGCTTACACCCGCTCTTGTGGCTGCGGTGGAGAAAGCCGGGGAGGCGTTCGAGCATCTGATTATTACGGATCAGCCCATCGACCAGCCTCTCAGCGTTGACGAGACCGCGTCGAAGAAGCGCGTTTACCTCTCCCTCCGTCTACCCGCTTCAGGGGATTACAGCGAGACCCTACCGATCTTCACGTATTTCATCCAGCTCGCCGACTTCCTCGTCGAGAAAGCGCATTTCCGCCCGGAGGTGCTGAAGAAAGTCCGCGGCGGGAGAGAGGATGTGGTGAAGCGACTGGTTAAGGCGGATACGGATGGGAAGGCGGAGGAGAGGGCGCTGGAGAGGGAGAAGGTGAAGAAGGCGAAGAGGGATAGGGAGTTGGCGGGGTTGGATGCGAAGGCGCAGAAGAAGTTTTTGGAGAAGGAGAAGGAGAGGGAGATGAAGAGGAGTATGAAGAAGGGGGGGCAGAAGGGGTAGGTGGGATGTGGGGTGTAATGTGTTTTTTGTTGTAGATATTATGGGGGGTGGTGAGGTGGGATTCGTTGTTATTTTATTCGTAGCTGTATTACATTTGTGCTTGTCTCTTGGTATATTTGTGAACTGACTCCGCTATGTTGATCAGGAGGCTCTCATGCGGGAGAAGAAGGACCAGCAAAGAGGGACGACGAGCGAGAGCGTAACTTCCTACGCCCTTTGCCATGGAAGCATTGCATTGCATTGTATGTAGTTTATTTTTCAATATCCATCGATTTAAAAAAAAAAACGCCAAAAAAAATGCCGAAGGCAATTCAATCAAACACTGGAGAAACGGCGAATCGAACGCCGGACCTCTTCTATGCTAAAGAAGCGTTATACCACTAAACCATATCCCCTTTGATGTGTTGTCACCCACCGCCCTTTTTACTATTGTTACAAGTAACAGTAAGTAGGTAATACTATTGTTACTACCTTACTTGCTGTACTTTAACCGGAGGCGAATAATGGGATGTTTGGGGAAGCTAATATCTTGAGAGGGAGAAGGAGAAGGAGATGGAGGGGAGGTATGGAGAAGGGGAGGGGGGGGGGAAGGGGTAGAGTGGATGTGGATAGGATGTAATGTGTACTTTGTTTTGTTGTTGTAGATATTATGGCTTTTTGTTGTGGTGGGGAGGTACTCTCTACATCGGGAGGGTGCGGCGGCAGTGGTGATGGTGATGGTGATGGTGATGGTGATGGTGATGGTGATGGTGATGGTGATGGTGATGGTGATGGTGATGGTGATGGAGATAAGAGGATGGGGATGGAGATGGGGATGATTGATGCGGAGATAAGAGAGCTTATAGATATAATTCATGGGTGAGGTTGTTTGCCGTGTTTCCTGTCCTGTGCCTTGTCGTCGTTAATACGCTGGAATCGTCGGTGTTGGAAGGTTAAGTTACGCTCCGGCTTCCGAGAATGATGAGTGGGAACGTAATAAGCTGCCTGCCTAGTATAATCGGCGTTGTGAGAGAGCTGGGAAGGAAAAGATGATTGCGAGACTAAGAAGCTCTTGGTTGGTATGGCATTTTGATGGGAGATGGAATTCACGGCAGGCTTCTTTCTGTAGATGATTAAGCAACTAAATACTCATAACTTATCATATACCATATGTGATTGTTAGAGTCAAGTATGAAACTTCTTATTTACGAGCTTGCGAAAGATGAGTAGTGCTTCGTTAGATTTAAAATGTAATTACAGTCGCCTCGCAAAATCATTTTGCTTCGGGCCGTAACCTAACATCCGAAGATACAGCAAAGCCGACGGGCCAGTCAGTACCCCTAATACAATAATCGTTGGGGCTTTAGATGTGGCATATAACAGTACTGTCACATCTATCACACAGCAAGAACATCGACTTATCTAGCCGCTCATTCCTGCGATAGTCTCTAAACTTTTTCAGCTTCTTCCAGCTTCTTCCAGCTCCTATCAGTCGTCTGCAACTACAAGTGTGAATAAATTCGTCGTAAATATAATTTCCTAATTAGGCGTAGTACCTTGCATTTCCCAAATGTGCATTGGCCTCTGCATAGTAAAGTAAAAAACGCCTTGCGAGTTTCGCGCTAGTGTATTTCTGGTATATATCTTGCTGCGCATCGCCCTTTAAGGCGGAATACGCGCGTACTGTTTATTGCGTGCGGAGGAGTAGTAAGCAGAGGCGAATGGAAAGGGTTTGAAATTGAAATTATCTGTAATAAATCTAGGTGTAAATATACTACATATATATGTTAATAGAAGTGGGATTTTTAGAGAGTGTTAATCGATTAGATAGTTGTACTTAAAAAGCTTTCTAAAAGCGATATATCCCGACCTCACAATCAAAAACAACAACCCGGACAGATGGCCGAGATGGTTATGGCGCCAGGTTAAGGTTATACCTTAATACATGTGATATATCATCATATAGTTTCCTGGTCACGAAAGTGGCGTGGGTTCGAGTCCCACTCTGTTCATTATCTTTTATGAAATAGGCCTGCTGGCCCAATGGCAAGGCGCTTGACTACGAATCAAGAGATTGCAGGTTCGATCCCTGCGTAGGTCACTATTCATAACATCTCCTCTTCACTGAGGAGCATATCTTTTGGTGGCAAGGCCTCTTCTGCCTCATGGCGAACAAAACAACTGCAATGCTTCCTCACAATCAAACGAGAAGTTGCATTTACAAAAGCGACAGTGTCGCCAAGACATCACATTATACCTATATACCCTGTCACAATTCATTCTCCTCTCTATTCCTACCCATTACTATCATATATCCCCTTTACAACTCAAACTCATCCTCCTCCCCATCCCCACCGCACTGCGACCCACCCCTCTCCATCATCACCGGCTGAACCAACACATTCACCGCTCCCATCCCTATCCCTCTCACCTTCGCCCTACGTATCTCGTCCTTAAACGTCCCCTTCATTATCTCCCACACATCCTCCCGCCCAGCCCCAACATCGGTATCAATTTCCAGCGGCCCCAGCCTCAGCACCAGCTTGACCATCATGATATCCCCAGGCCGACACCGCAGCTTCTCCGCTAGGTCACCGAGGAACTCGTCAAGGGGCTTAGTACCGAAGCGTCCTGCTTCCCAGAAGGTCTGGCGTGTGATGCCGTCGGTGTGCTGGAGGATGTGGAAGGGGATGGGGAGGGGGGCCTTGGCGGGCGGGGCCGGCGGGGTGGGTAAGTGCTTTGTTGGTGGGGGTGAGTGTTGTGTGGGAGGTTGTTGCTTTGTCGGCGGGGGCGAGGGCTTAAGTCGGGGTTCATGTAGAGTTGTTGGCGCATTTAATGGAGCGGGTGACGGTGAGTGAGGTGGTGGAGATGGTGATGGGGAAATGTCCCGAGAGGCGACAAGAGGCGTGGGTAAATATGGAGACAAATATGGCGGCGCGGCAGGGGACTGGTGCTTTAGAGGATGTAGCGGATCTTTTTTGGACTGCGCTTGATCTTTCTCTACTTCCGTGGTCTTCATTATAGTTGGCGGACCAGTTGGATGCTGCTTTTTCGGGACAACCTGTGCCCCGGGTTTGCTGCTAGCATTGCTGCTCTGGGAGGTTGGGACGTTGCTTTCCGACTGATCGTCGGCAATGTACTCATTGACATTAGCGCTGGGAACGGTTCCTGAGATGACACGAGGTGCAGGTTTGCGGTCGGAGACCCGACGGGGAGAGCCAAAATCGTTGCTTATGCTTTCTGAAGACTTGCCGTTGGAAATCTTTGGGCGTTTGAGGGCGCGATCATCACCTCGCATTGATACTTTCGGTGATGAACCAGAGGGGCGCTTCGAGGAGGTGCTGCGTGACGTTGTGTCTGATAATGGTTTGCTGGCTGACTTGTTTAGAGATGGGTGAGCATAATCATAGAGGTGGGTTTTCCGCCGAGTCGCGCGTGGTGTGGTAGTGGGGTCATCGTCTTGAATGGTATAGACATCATCTTCAACCTCAGTCTCATATGTGGCGGCATACTTTGACGTGCTTGGAGGCTTGTCGGGCGTGAATTCGCGCGTGCTCAGTTCCTCGTCTGATTCCTCTTGACTCTCGTGCCCATCCTTAACTTTAGCAACTATTACCGTATCTGTAACAGGAAAAGTTACGGAACTTTCAATAGAGCTGCCAGCAAGTTAGTAGCTTTCTTTGTATCGACGCAAGGAACTTACATGTTAGGGGCTGGTTTCTCCGATGCGTCCCTTGATGATTGACGTCCAACGCTAAAGCGAAATGGATCTCGAGACTCATTGTTCTTAGGATATTTTGCATTGTTAAAAGCATATTTATTCTGTTTCCAGAACAGCTGCTTCAGCAAATCAATTATTCTAGCGGTCGTTAGTTACCTCCACGCATCTAAAGAGGGGTACATACTTCTCTTCGTCCTCAGGGAAGCACAGCCTGTCTCCTGGGTTCTCAAGGTGAGGCCAAAATTTCTCTCCATTTCCGACCCCATGGAGAAAGGTGTTGGCCATTCTCGTTAGATCATCTTGTGTACTTTGAAGCTTCCACTGGATTAGATCGGTGCCAGAACGGTTGTCGCTCGTCCTGTAAGTCTTACGCCATTTGTGACTGAAGTCGGTGAAAGCGTTTTGTTCTTTAGAGTTGCGAAAGCCAAGTGCATCACAGATGTCGCGCAGAGAAGGGACTTTGCTTAACAACACCGTAGGCTTCCTATTTGCCTTCTTGCCCATAGTCGTGATGTTGTCTCGTGTGATGTGTTGGAAAATCGTTCTAACATTTACGATAGAATGGGGTAGGATGAAGGCGACGTGGTGGTTTGGAAAGAGAAAGTATATTTTGGAATCGTAGTCTCCGACAAGGTTTCTTAAAGAACGCCTTGGTAGGTGGCTACAGGGGTTGGAATCCCACGACTTGCCGCATTAATTGTGACCATGTAGTTATCGCTCAGCCCCGAAAGTGAGGGAAGTGATTGGTCTAGAGAAACCAACACTGCACGGTCCCTCGAGTTCCAACAGGAGATAAAAGTAGGAAGACGCACCTCGTCACAAAAGTGTCAGAAGTGCCAGGGCGACGACACCATCTTTTGAATCTGACAATGTCGTCGCTATTAAAGAATAAGAATATAGATAACTGTCGCGATTTGAGTTCCTCACGGTTTCCTTTTCGAGTCGTTGAACCTTTCTCTAATTAAGCCTATTAATTTTGGACTAGTAGTCGTTAAGACGTACATCAGAAAAGTACGCGCTGGTTGAATTAGCACAAGGCTCTGAAATGCACCTTGACAGACCTCCCAAATATATCTGCCTTGGGGCTGTGGGATGTGCTTAAGAAAGAAAATCATGCGTTGGCTCAATTTGTTCGGAAGTCCTGGGGTGCGAGGCGAGCTTATGTTTTCTGAGAAATATAAATACCCAGCCACTTCTGTCGAGAGTTGAGATTCTTGTCTTTTATTTTAGTAAAGATATTCTGCCTCGACCATTCTTTGCCGTTCACTCTCAGGACTAAGAAATGCCCTCAACCTCCAATGCAGTGGGGACGCCGTTCCACCAGGGCCCTACCCCGTTATCTGCAAAGATTATAGGTCTACTTTTAGTGTTCTTGAAAGACGGCGTCCCTCTCGTCGTCGCTGTGTTATTTTCGATATTATATTGCTTTCAATACTTCAGCCTGCCTAAGCCTGGGAGTTTTAGACGTGAGAGCACATTTCCTACACACTTCCCCAAATAGTTGGCTTGTACTGTCCTTTACTCGACGTGGCTGACTGAGGGATTAAAATTCAGATGTCGCTCCACAGCAACCACCATATCCTTACAACTACAACGAACACGAAACTATCGCCCCGAACAATTCCTATAATAATAATACACAAGCTGAACATGCCGCTCCCCGCAACAACCTTCTAGTGCAATATTCTCTAGATGGAGAGCCTACAGCCTCTGGAAAGATTGCAGCGACTGCCCCTATTGACCATTCGATCTCTATATCAGGAACGAAAAAGGTACGTACTTTGCGTCAAGGAATCGCGGTGCTTTTTAAACGTCACAATATAAAATACTAATGCATAGGACTTATTAGGGTTCTTTTACAGCGAGGTCGACACCACCGAGGCGCTTAACCACAGCACGACCGAGGCGCTCAACTACAGCCGTTGTGGGAACGATCTGAGGAAATAAAGCCACGGAAAGGGACTATTCCTCAGGGGATTAAAGGCTACCGGCTTCCCCGTTTAGTTTCTGTTATTGCGTATGTGTTTACGAGATAGAGTCATGTGTCCCCTCACGATCATCACGCTACTAGGTTCCCCATTTCTGATTATGTACTTGCGCATGTGTTTTGAGAGAGATAAAGTTGTGTGTTCCTCAACGACCATTTCAGTCACTACCTCATTCAAATTTATTTAGAAGACTACCCAGAGTTATAATTGAGAGCGTAATTTTCCCTTGAATAGCACTGCGGATGTGATAGTGTTCACTCATATTTAACTATAATATAGCTATAGAAGAAGAACAATATAACCCCCCCCTTAAGATCTAGAGATATTTGTTAAGAGAAATATCCCGCCGTTCACCCCGTGTGCCCATGCTCATTGCCCAGCTGTGGAGCGTTTTCTTTTATAAGGCCCATTGCCCAGCTGTGCAGCGTTTTGTTTTATAAGGCCCATCAGACGATCGTACGCCCTCTGATCGTCGCCATTGATGAACCGCTGGACATTCCCCTCTATATCATAATGTAATGAGCCATACTTATCGCTCAAATGTCCGTAACCGAACAACTTCACCACAGGCCTAGCCTCCATCTTCTGGCGGATATCTCGAACAGTTTCGGTATCAGGATCGTTATAATATGCAAGTGATACATCATTACCCCCAGCAATGAACTCCGTAAGTGAGGGCTTCGCCTCGTATATGCCATCAAAGAACTTGGCCCAATATATAGCATTATCCGCCGTGGCGCCACCGGCTCCCGCACTAAAGCATTCCTTTACGTCGAGAGATCTGAGGACTTTGGTGTGGCTCTCTATAAACGAGACCAGCTCTGGGCCAACAAAGCAGTTCTCTAATTTGAGAGACTGTAAAACTGGGAGGTCCTCAGGCTTCAGCGGAAGTGGGATACAGCGCCACCCATCAAGACCCATGGGATCCCCGGCCTGGATATGAAGATGTTTTAGTCCGCTCATGTGGTGGAAAAATGAAGTATCTAAGCCAGAAAGAAACTCGATATAGCCATCTTGCGTATTTGTCATCCAGCCTGCACCGTTATCCATGCTGAGGATGTTGAAGGTAGCAGACTCAAGCCGGGAGAGAAATTGGCGAAACTCATCGGTGCCAAACGTAGATGTCCACTTGGGAACAAAGTATTCGATAATAAGCTCCCTCACAGAACCATTGGCTGCAAGCGCCTCCCAAGTCTCCTTCATAAGCGCTCGCCATTTCCATTTCTGCTCTTCCTCTCGGACAAGGTCTTCGTCCTCGGCCTCCTCAAACAGATCAATTCCACCAAAGCCACCCGCATTGTTATCCCAGATTTCACCATCATCGAAGTCAAAATCAAACTTGAGCCGAACCGTACGTAGATTTGGAGTGAGATGACCTTCTAGGATCTTCGATGCGGCGAGTAGTAGAGACGGTGATGTGAGCTCGTCATCTGGCTCGGAGTGGCACGTGAACTCAATTCGTGATGTATAGTCGCCATGAGCTTGGACGGCTACGAGGGCAGATCTTGCTGATGCCTCACTGTTACCGAAACGTATTGTCTTGAAGATTTCTGGCAAAAGTTGAGTCCGGTATCGTTTGCAAGTTGCACTTAGGCGGGCTAGGTCAATCAGTTCGAGTTGCTTGGAAACGTGAAGGAACAGTTCGTCAGGAAGAGCCGGAAGAGAAGCCATTTCCAATAGTGAGGCGAACAAACACGACTCTAACAATTGAGGACAATCGTTACTTTATCGTGAGCCAGAGAGGCAGGGCCTCTAGAAGATAAATTAAGACAACCACCAGGGTAGAGCTAGTACCGTTTTAACTAAACTACAACGAGAATAAAGCATAATATTACTATCCATCAAGCTTCAGTATTGGCACACTAGCGAATGCTTCTGCGGACCCCTAGGCTAGGTCAGGGCTACCCGTCGCATGGAGCAAACACCCGTTTGGCTCTGATTCGCGGCTGTTTAGTAGGTTGAGGGCCGCGAATCCACGGATCCACTATTTGGCGGCGCGGTTCTTGTGCTCTCTCCATCTATCGACGGTTTGTAGCCGTCCGCCCCTCTTGCAATGTCAAAGCTGCCAGTTACCGTTGGTCAGATTCTGAAAGGGAGGAATGGTCTATATGAAGTCATTGAGACACTGAAAACAAATACGGTGTTTAAAGCCGCAATACTTACCAGTACTTCCGAGGAAATACCCCTAGGCGCCCAGCAACTGTCTGTCTACCATGAGAGACCTTGTTCGATAGCTAGTTGACTTATTTATAGTGCTGTGATTAAGACAGAGACGGATGCATCTATGAAGTATGTCTTCAACCGTGAGCGAAACAATTACGAACTCCCGCACATGGCTTCATGTAAAACAATAAGAGCCCTCCGCGACGTTATTAGCTTTGACCCCCAAAAACCATTAGAGCCGCAGTGCATGGTCTTCGAGTGGATGGATCAGGATCTTCGCACAGTGGCATACTCTAGGTTTTGTTCCAAGCCTGAGCTCCCACGTGTGATCGCAAGATCAGTCCTAGAAACACTTGCCTTTCTGAAGGAAACGTATGGTGCTTTCCATTCAGGTATTATTCCCAGAACCTTCCCTACACAAAGATTCTTACTGATTCACAGATATTAATCCGAATAATATTTTACTATCAAATGTCGACAGTTCATGCCCTGTTGTCAAAGTGGGCGATTTGGGGAACAGTAAGATGGCATTTATCTACTTGCCAAACCGGACTAAAAGAAATACAGTGCTCAGAGAAGGCTACGATGATACACGGATCCAAAGCCTACCAACCCGTGCTCCCGAAGTCTGGTGTGGCCTCGGGTGCTTTCACAGCTCCGACGTCTGGTCCCTCGGCGCGACGGTAATTCCCTACCAACCAAACCCAACTAATAAACATGGAATCTAACAACTACCAAGTTGATGTTCTGGCTTGCCCAAAGGCTCGTCTTCGGCGCCGGCGACAAGATCATAGATAATAACACTGAGGCATGGTGCATAGCCAAAATCATCCGCCTCGTAGGGCCGATATCGCCTCCTGTGAACGAGGCTTTCCTCGACGAGTTCTCGCTGGCGAGGGCGCTGGAGAAAGAGGGGTACGAGGACCCTGAGACGGGGGAGATGAAGCAATTTATCACGGTAGGGACAATACGGCAGGAGATTGAGAGAATTGAGGGGGTGCCGCAGGATCTGATCGAGTTTATCGAGTACTTGTTGGTTATTGATCATACGAAGAGGCCAACGGCGAGAGAAGCGCTGGGGCATCCGTACCTAGCGGACGTGGCAGCCTGAGATAAAACATTTGTTACTCACAATGACTATGGCACTGTTACTGTAAATTAGCGTAATCATTATTCTGTCGTGAGGCAGAGAGGCAGGGCTTCTAGGAGATAAATTAAGGCAAAGACAAGACTAGAGCCAGTGCCATTTTGACTAAAACTACAACAAGAATAGAGCACAGAATTACTATCGTCTGTTATCCTACAGCTATGACTAAGCAAGTTCTTCTTGCTACTCATCTCTCTCTTGACGTGTGGCCATGTAATCGTCAAAGGATTAGTGATGATAGGTTGGTGCGATAAAAGTAATATCACAACTACAGAGACCATCAATCAAATGTGAATGCATACTATTATCGTATCTACTAAAGTTACTATAGCTCAATTAAGAAGGCAAGGCTTAGCTCAAAGGATAAAGGCTAAGCCTTGCCTTCTTAATTGAGTTATAGGAGTCGGGGCAGCGGGGAATGCGGGGTTCCAGGATTTAAAGTTAGTTCCCTTGTCCTTGGCAGCGCATGCCTATGCCTAACATAGGGGTAGATCGCCTCATGACGCCACTGCCTACATTATAACTATGCTCTCTCCCCTCTCCCCTCATAGATATAAACACGTAACGTTACATGTTAGACATGTCTCGACGACATGTCTTAACGGGCGAGCGGAGAGGCTATAACAGTTCTATACTACCCCCAAGTATCAGCGGACAAAATGGACAAAATTATCGCCTCCCTTACAGTCCATGGCAATGTCTTTGTCTCGTTGCTTTTTGCTTGTCACAGCGGTATCTCGCCTTCTGGCAGGTACCGCTGCGACGCCCATCCTGACTATGTCGAGTGCGGCGCCAGTCGTGGATCTAGGCTATTCCCAATATGAAGGAATAACTCTGAGCTCAGAGGTTAACCAATACCTGGGGATGCGGTTTGCTGCACCTCCGCTGGGCAACTTGAGATTCAGGGCCCCACAGGAGCCCGCTGCAACGACAGGGATACAGGAGGCCAAAACTGTAAATACCTTAAAACCACCGTCTTCCTTCCTACATAATTATCATACTAAGCAATCTGTAGCTTCAAACCGTTTGTCTAGGAAATGGCGTCCAGTTGCCCTCTGCTTTACAATCTGAAGACTGTCTTTTCGCCAACGTTTGGACCCCTGCGTCGGCTACAATTACGTCAAAGCTCCCCGTTTGGATATACATTCAAGGTGGAGGGTATGCGAGTGATTCGAATGGGCGGTACAACGGTTCGACAGTGGTTGAACAGTCAGGCCAAAATGTCGTCGTTGTCATGTTTAATTACAGGGTTGCGGCGTTTGGTTTCCTAGCTAGTGAGAAAATAAGGGCAAATGGGGATCTTAATGCGGGCTTGCTTGATCAACGACTTCTATTCCTATGGGTGAAGAAGCATATCCAACAGGTATGTTTCTTCTACACGATTTCGAAGCATAATCTCCCAAATACTGATACACTACGGCAGTTTGGAGGCGATCCGGATCATGTAGTCATTCATGGAGCATCTGCAGGAGCTGGATCTGTGGCTTTGCACTTGCTAGCATAGTGAGTATTCTGTCGATTATATTACGATGTATCCCTGCTAATATCGTGCAGTGGTGGTCGGAATGACGATCTCTTCATTGGGGCTATTGGGGAGTCGGTCTTCGTCCCTACTTCGCCCAAAGTCTCTGAACTCGAGTGGCAGTTTGAACAGTTCGTTAGTGATGCGTTATGCGCTGCTTCGGACGATAAATTGAAATGCCTCAGATCGCAAAACACGACAACCCTGCAAGCAGCAAACAAGGGGAGTCCATATCCTGGACAATCGAAATCTCCTAATTGGTACTGGACTCCTACTGTCGATGGAGATTTCCTCCAAGACTACCCTTACAAACTACTCGAGCAAGGGAAGTTTGTTAAAGTGCCCATCATGGTTGGAGGTTTGTTGCAGTCCTTCTTGCACCGCTGTTAATGCTAACCTCTCTTTAAGATGATACTGATGAGGGCACATCATTTGCCGATAACGCCGCGTCTCCAGCTGATGTTGCTACATTTATGACGAGAAACTACCCCCATCTAACTGCCAACGATACCAATGCCATAAACGCCCAATACCCACTCATGCCACCCCTGCCCAAACACAACCCCTATTTCCCCTCCGCAGCAGCCGCGTACGGCGAGTCCACCTTCACCTGCCCAGGAAACTTCATCTGCAACTCTTTCGCGACTCACTTTTCCCCCGACAAAGCCTGGAACTACAGATATAATGTCAACAGCACGTATTACGACGACGCCGGGCTAGGCGTCGTGCACACCATCGAGACACAAGCTGTTTTTGGTCCGGGTAATGTGGGCGAGACTTCAGCGGCTGATATCCAGTCCGGCATCACCACCGTCAATAAAAACATCGTCCCCGTAGTCATGAACTACTGGATTAGTTTTGTGAGAGCGCTGGATCCGAATACGTACCGGTTTGCGAGCGCTCCGCAGTGGCGCAATTTTGGGAATGGTCGGGATGGGGGGAGCAGGCTGAGGTTCGAGACTAATGCTACGGAAATGGAGCTGGTGCCCCAGGATCAGGTGGAGAGGTGTGAGTTCTGGAAAGACCTAGCGGTGGTGATGGAGCAATGATTGAGCCATTTCCCCTCTTGTGGCAGGGATGGAAATAATGAGACTATAATAAGCTCGGTAGTATACGCAATACCCGACAAATTCTCCAATAGGGGGGTAAAGACATAAAGGGGATGTATAATGCATCGTTTTATTTTTTATTTAAGAATTAAACTTGTATATACAACTAGTTGTAATAGCTCCATGCTCTATATAACGCTGCTACCTATTTAGATAAACACCCTTTTTATACACAACACACCTCTATACCCCTCCTCTCACAATTTTGATATCCGTCCTGACAGTGATTCTCCCATCCCTAGTCTCCTCCTCATCCATCCCCAGATCCTTATCCTCCCTTTCCACCCTCTCATTCATCTTAATATACACCGAGTTCCCCAGTTGACTCCCCGACTTCCGGCGCGTGCCAAGCGACTTCGAGCCCGTGCCGTACCCGACACCTTTTGAGCCCTTCGAGCCGAGCGTCCCCGAACGCCATGATGAGAACGTGAAGAGGCCGCGAATTGTCGGGAGGCACGCGCAGATCATGCCGACGGAAGGCTCGATGTGTGTCCAGAGGGTGGCTTGGTATACGGTATCTAAGGCGGGGTTAGCAAGCTGACGTGCATGCTGGGAATTGGGAAAGATGGGTGGGGGGGTGTTACATGTGGTGTCGGCAGGTTCGATGTAGAAGAGGACGACGATGCGGTAGACGCTTGCGAAGCAGACACTAGGGGTGGTGGTTAGCTAAGTCTAGATTCTGAGTGGAGGACGGGACGCACAATCCGCCGAGGGCGAAGACGCAGCTGAGGGCGAGTTTATCCTGCCACGAGCGCTTGAGGCGCCAGATGATGGGCAGGGGCAGACCGAGGATGACAAAGTCCATGATGACGTTGAAGGTCTGGTTGACGATGAAGTACGTAGTACCATCGATACACACGGCGGGGACAGACTTGTCCCAGTAGCCGCGGAGGGGCCGGCATTGTAGCGCGCAGGTGAGGAAGATGGCGGCGGCCCAGAGGCCGATGAGCCAGTTTATGAGGGCGGAGATGCGGTGGAAGGTCTGGCCCGAGAAAATGCGACGGTAGAAGCAGATGATGGAGATTTTGAGGAC
The DNA here is from genome assembly GCA_001662645.1 of Pseudogymnoascus sp. 03VT05. Lineage (NCBI taxonomy): Eukaryota > Fungi > Ascomycota > Leotiomycetes > Thelebolales > Thelebolaceae > Pseudogymnoascus > Pseudogymnoascus sp. 03VT05. The sequence continues at coordinate 75,732 of KV459404.1, forward strand.
GGGGCAGAGAGCGAAGTAGGTGAATTGGTTCGCGATGAAGATCTAGAGATGGGTTAGTGGCTGAATGTAGGTGGGTGGAGGCGGGTTTGTTAGACCTTGCCGAATATAATGAGAGTTTCAGGAGAGAGCTCTGAAAAATGAGTCCCATTACCACCGATGGCGCACCCTTGGTTTTGATATTAGCTGCTACTTGAGTTTGCATAGGGACATGATCTCACAGAAAATCAACTGCACGAGCATTCCATATAGTAGAAACAGCGCCGTAAAGCAGAGGTAGTCGTCTATATCTATCTTGACCCGTCGCTTGAGCCTAGCGAAAACGCGCAGGACGGTAGCGATTGTAGCAAGACCGACCAGCACCGTGACGATAATGATCATCTTCCATCCCCTCTCACTGGGCGCCATTATGGCGGGCTGTCAGGGCAAAGAAGACAATTTGATCGTCGATTTTGGCCTGTAGGGTCGCGCATTTGAGGACGATATAAAAGTGATGGCGGGCGGGCGCCGTGGAAAGGGATGGGAACAGTCTTGTAATACTCCATTGGGAGCCGATATGGCGAGTGCGAGGGCGGCGTGGCTGGCATGATCGGCTGCGGTCTCACATGGGACAACAGGCAGGAAAACTCGACGGGCGGGTGAGGGAACTGGTCCTAAAGGATCGGCACGCAGATTCGGGATGATCTGCCAATCAGGCTAACGGTGGGACGATAGATCGACATGGATGTACATAGTGTTTGCTGTACTATGTAGATATATGGAGTGGATGTGAGCTGCATCGTAGCATATGCTGGGATTGGTGATGCAATATAACCTGTATAGCTAGTCTCAGGGTATCATATTGGTTGAAGTGGACGTAGCAGGGGTATTATTTTGGAAGGGTGTGCACGTAGCACATATTTGGACCATAGTGGGGATGATCGTAGGGTCAGCGAAGCGAGGTACAAGCTGAGGTGGAGTGCGGCTATCGGGGAATCGGCGAATCGGGCCATCGCGACACTAGGAAACGCCGTCGCTGTTAGTGAATGGACGCTATTCTGTGCACAGAGCCAACCTACGCCCTATGCTAAGAGCATGTATTGTGCCGGGCTACTACCTGCTACTGTATCTATGTACGACAACCGACAACCGTGAAAATAAAGTCTGTTAATAACTGCTTGCTGGAGCTATCATATTATGAAGTTTACGAGGGACGGCAGTGTCTTCTGGGTTTTAACTCTGTAGCATTCAGGGAACGAGGAGGAAATGGCAATTTCCACATATTTTCCTCCTTCGGCAAGCTCTAAACGGCTGAGAACGGCCCTCACGCTGACGTAACTGAGTGGACCTGAACGGCTGGGAATGCAACCTTCCATCTCGAGCCCCCCTGCTTCTCCGGAGGCCCTCAGCAAGGATGATAGTCAAACGCCACCGAAGACACTGTACCGTGCCAGCATTTAGTGTGGTATACACAGACTCTATATGGCATGTTGGCAAATTCTTTGCTAACCAGGGACCCCAGCTGCCTCATTAGCGATCCCTTCTCTTGCCCGCGACACACTACACCCTGTATCTGTATCGCTTCCGCGGATATCCAACAGACACGATGCACATGCGACGCCGAGACTGGCCATCCATCTTACAGGTTACAGTATGGGCGGTAGGGGTGAGAAATTAACCCCAATCGCTACCCTAAAACCATTCCCCCCGTGGCGTCGATCCTCGGGCCGTTGCAAGTTGAGTTGAATCATATTTTACAAGAACCCATTCAACGATCCTTCTACATTCCTTCTGCTCTTTCCCAAAAACTGTGTTACCTCGCTGTAGTACAGCTTTTTTTGTTTTTTAATTGGCACATTCTTTCCGTCATCGTTCTTTTGTCTTTGCCCGACTCCCATGACAGGTGCTGCCTCTATGTCTTCCCTCACACAGGACAACTTCTCTGCGTCCGACGACAACATGCCGCCGTCGCCAGAGAAGCTTCACGCCTCCCCCCATACTATGCAGAAGACGAGCAGCAAAAACGTCGTCCTCATCCCGCAGCCAAGCGACGATGAGGATGACCCGCTGGTAAGTGATAAACTCAGACCTAGCTCGCCGACTTCCAATCGCCTGCGCGCGTATGGCGTTGAGGATGTGTATATTAACCCCGGACACAGAACTGGCCTATACGGAAGAAGATCATTATTTTCGCATGCATCTGCCTCGCCGGCTTCGCGGGCCAGATGTCGCCCAACTCCAACCAGCTCACCTTCGTCCTCCAGATCCCGACATACGGAAAGACGCAGGCCGACCTGCTCAACACCGTCGCGGCCGCGCTCGCTGGGTGGATGGCTGGTCCGTTCTTGTTTACGCCATTTGCCGGCCTCGTCGGCCGCAGTTCGGTCATCCTCTGGAGCCTCGTCGGCACCTTTGCGTGCCAGATCTGGGCGGCGAACATGACGGGCCCAGACGACTTCATCCCATTCACCATCTCGCGCCTCATCTGTGGCTTGTTCGGTGTCATCCCCGCTATCATGGGGACGGGATACATTATGGACATGTTCTTTCTACACCAGCGCGGCAAGGCCTTTGCCATCTTCGAGGTGCTGATCATCTTTGCCGTCGTCGGTGGCGGTACTCTGGGTGGGTTTATCGCTGAGACCAAGCCGTGGGAATACGTCTTCTGGTGGACTCTGGGGCCCGTTGGGGGAGCCATTATCCTGGTCTTCCTCTTCGTCGAGGATACCACCTTCAGCCGCGACCCTAGCGTCACAAGGCGCGCCCCAATGCCTAAGTCCTGGTTCCCCAACCGCGTCGCGACCTTCTTCCCCGGCTCAGCCACCCAGCCAACCGGAAGATTCGCTGAATTCGTATGTCCCCTCCTCAACCCCCAACCCCCCACATCCACTTACAGTCCCTAGAAACGCCGCGCCATCGTCCCCCTCCAAATCACAATCGCCCCCATCACCCTCTCTGTCGGAACCTTTGTCTTCGTTGCCCTCGGCCTGCCCATCATGCAAGCCTCCACCCTCGCCATCTACCTCATGCCCCCCGTCGTCGCCGGCGGCTACGGCTTTTCCTCGCTCCAGCTCGCCTTCTTCACCATGACAGCCTGGATCGGCATCCTCGGCGCCCAAGCCTATGGGTACTTCTTCAACGACACCATTCCCCTCTGGGTCGCGCGCCGCCGCGGCGGCGTCTGGCACCCCGAGTACCGCCTCGCCAACACCCTGCTCCCGGGCCTGCTGCTCCCCATCGGCCTCGGGATCTACGGCGCGGGTTTACAATTCCACCTACACATTATGGTGCTCGCGCTCGCGAGCTTCATTATTTGGTTCGCTGCACTGCTTGTCCTGCCCGTGTGTTATAACTACATTGTGGAGTGCTTCATACACACGCCCGTCGAGGCTAGCGTCGCGCTCAACTCGTACCGCATTGCGTTTGGGCTCATGAGCGTCTTCATCATCACGCAGTGGCAAATGGCTGTAGGCGTCGGATGGATGTGGGGCATGGGTGCGTTTTTTGTACTGGCGGTGGACGTGTTAATGGTCTTGGTGATTTTTAAGGGGCACGCGGTGAGGAAGCTCACGGTGCATATTAGTGAGAAAATTGCGGCGACGGAGGATGGTGAGAGGATTATCGGCGAGAAGGAGGATGGTGCTCCGTGAACCGTTGTTGGGTCTGTAGATGCAGTGACGTTATAAAAATTGTTTGGAAGATGGATCTACGAATGGTCCGGGTGAAAAGACTACATACACTGCCATTGGTATACACTGTGGTAATAAACTATTTCATTATTAGCAATTAACCTCCGTTGCAAATAAAGCTAAAGTCTTCATACCTAATGCAGCTCGACACAATACCATACCCATACCCATACTCATACCATACTTCTACTAAGAATATACGCTGATAGGTGCACCCCTTTGTATTGTTGTATATGCAACCCCCTTGCCTCTCATGTAGCCACTAGTGTTGATCTTTGTCAATCGGGCAAGGTTAAATCGATGGCGCGCTCGCATCCGCTACAGAACCCGTTCTCGCCAGTCCGATCCTAACCCGATCCTAGTCTGACCCTTGTTATACCCCTGTCCTGCCCTGGCTCCCTCCTCTTTCCCTGTCTGTGTCTGTGTCCAGCGTCTACGTAGAATGTCTCCCGCCCCTCGCTAACCGCCTGACGCAGCAGATCATGTTAATCATTTCTATAACAACTGTCCGTGAACCAGATATTACACGCATATTCACATACATATACGATATATTAAGCACCGAACATTAAGACCGATGAGTTTCTCACTGTCGTACAATCTACAGTTAATTCGTACAGATGTGGTTTTGCAGATTCTGAAACGATTCTAATCATATATGCATGCATCTACAAGCCTCCCTTGAAGCGTGCCACACGGCTGGGTCGAGTCAATCTGTACGTAAATTGCCAGTATTCTTGCTAAATGGCTCATAGCGGACGAAGGCCCGCACCGGCCTCGGGGGGTCGCTACCACCGCCAAGTACTACTCTACGCACACCTGAGCATTGAACCTCCTTTTTCTTCACATGCCACTCACTACGATAGCTGCGGAGACGTTACGCGTAGTCTTCGGTTCCACAGCCCACTATGGTTTTGAAAGTGGACCTTGATGGCAACTTGGTGTATCAAAGGATGACGATACCACTTCGACCCCAAAACACAATACTTGAGAGACAGCGCAAACCGACACCAGCGGGGTAACAAAAGAAGATACCAATTCCACTTCAAATACCGATACTCTCGTGACCAACGAGATACCATAGAACGGAACCGACGCCATGCCACACAACGACACCGAGGTGGCATCGAATGACACCAATGGCGATACACCCACGCAAATCACCGTCCCCTCCTGGATCGACGGCATCGAGGAGACCGGCCCCTCAACCTTCGACGTGATAAGCCCCTACACCAACACCGTCTGCTGGACCAGCACCTCCGCCACCCCCTCCGACGCCCTGCGCGCAGTCGACGCCGCATCCGCCGCCTTCCCCGCCTGGTCAGCGATCAAGCCCACCGCCCGTCGCGACATCCTCCTCCGCGCAGCTGACCTCCTCGAGGAGCGCACTGAGGCCAATGCCGAAATAATGCGCACAGAGATGGGCGCCGACGTAGGCGCCTCGCAGTTCTTCGTCGTGCCCCTCGCTATCAAGATGCTCCGCGATGTCGCGGGCCGCATTACCTCCGTTTGCGGCAGCGTGCCCACTGTGGAAGAGGAGGGCCAGAGCGCTATCGTGTATAAAGAGCCCATGGGTGTCATTCTCGGGATAGTTCCTTGGTTAGTTAGACCCCCTCTTCTCTCCTCGCGTTTGACGCCCCATCAACATCGCTGTTCGCTATCCATCCCATGCTAACCCCCTCGTCTCCAGGAACGCGCCCTACGTCTTCGGTATTCGCTCCGCCGCCACCGCCCTCGCCGGAGGTAACACGACAGTCCTGAAATCGTCCGACCTCTCCCCGCGCTGCTACTGGGCCATTGGACGCGCATTTGCCGACGCGGGCCTCCCCGCGGGCTGCCTAAATATCGTCTCTTGCCGCCCTACCGACGCGCCCGCCGTCGTCAACGCCATGATTGCGCATCCTGCTGTGCGCAAGATAAACTTCACAGGCAGCACCTCGGTCGGGCGTCGCGTTGCACAGGAAGCGGGCATGCAGCTGAAGCCCTGCCTGATGGAGCTAGGCGGGAAGAACAGCGCGATTGTATGCGAAGATGCTAACCTCGACATCGCCGTGCAATCCATCATCGCAGGGGCATTCTTAAACGTAACACCCCTCCCTCCCCCCGTCAACTAATCAAGCGACTATGCTAACCACCACCCCCCACAGTCCGGTCAAATCTGCATGTCCACCGACCGCATCATCCTCCATTCTGCCATCGCCCCTGCCTTCCTCGCAGCCCTCAAATCAGCGCTCTCCTCCGCCCCGCCATCCGACGCCCCCACCCTCGTCTCCGCAGCCTCAAAAGCACGCGTCCAATCCCTTGTGACGTCCTCCCTCGCTGCTGGTGCGCACCTCATACACGGCTCCGTCGACGCCGAGACGGAAGAAAACGCTTCGAGCATCCGCCTCGCACCTGTCGTCGTCGGCGGCGCTGGCGACGAGGATCCACTTTGGCTGGAAGAGTCGTTCGCGTCGCTTGTTGCGTGCAGAGTGGTGTCGTCTGACGAGGAGGCGGTGCGTGTCGCGAATAGTGGGGGCTATGGGTTGTCGGCTGCTGTGTTCACTGAGGACTTGAGGAGGGGGTTTAGGCTTGCGAAGAAGCTGGAGTCGGGGTGAGTATTTTCCTTGGGGAGGTGTGAGTGAGTGAATGGGTGTATACTAATGGGAATAGGGCTGTACATATTAATAGCATGACGGTGCATGATGAGCCGGTATTGCCGCATGGTGGCGTGAGGAATAGCGGCTGGGGAAGGTTCAATGCGGCGCAGGGGCTGGAGGAGTTTCTGGTTACTAAGACAGTGACATGGAAGGATTAGGGGGTTGTATAACGCGCGGCGTTAGCTGGAGCTGGCTGGAGCTGGCCTAGGAGTGTAGGAGTGGTTTGTGTATGGACAAGACTTAGAGGTGTGGGCATATGCTTTATTTTATAATGCATCTAGCTGTGCAGAACATCGCGGATATATAACCAACTCTGAATCTGTTCATCATCTCTACTTAAGAGGGGATATTTCAAAACTAGCCATAATTAGTTCACCGTCCTAGTAAAGTAAAATTGATGTATACATACAGAGACTCTTTGGCGTAGTTCATATTCTCCGCCTACAGATAATTGAGGGATCTGTTGATATTTCTGTGCCAAGAGTTGTCGGGTATTTTGCAGGACCTATAAAGTTGTTAGACGACATCTACTTGTAAAGGGCCAAGTGTATGTCTTGGGAAAATAGAACTTACCTCAATATAGCTCTGATTCGGGTTCTCCCTCATGGTCTTGATGAATCCATACGACATAGCACCTGTCTCCATTAGTGTCGCTTACTAGCAAATACCAAGACACGCCAACGAACCTGTTGCAGCCCCCGCAATGCTTGTATCGGCCGACGTCTGATTATCAGCGCATCCACTAAACATCCAAATATCCTTCCCCTCATTCTTCCAATCCTCGACAAATCTTTCCTCGCCTAGGCCATTCTCGTTGGCAGGTCCTCCACCTTGCTGGTGCAGAGAAGCAAAGAACGATTGTGCGCCTCCAAAGAGGGCCTGGGCGTCTTTGATCTTCGTAGCGGAGAATCCTCCGTGCAGGAGATTAAAAGCCGAAGAAGCAAGGCTAATACCCTGCTTTACGTTGTCAACGAGGTTAACCTGTCCTGCCGAATTCGGTCGGTAGACAAAGGGAAGTTCGATTGCAGAACCACTGTGGCAGCAGTCAAAAAGAACTGTTAGGCGAGTTCTGGGGTTCATCGGTGACACAATGGCTTTGTGAAGCTAGCATATTGTTAGTCTTGCTTGTGTGGCATATTGGATCGTCCTTTTCAAACACATACTGTGTCACTGTCTATCTGTCCATGAGATTCAAAGTCTAGCGGACAAATAGTATCGTCGAAACTTCAACTTTGTAAGCACGGTCATCTGCGATATATCGCATAGGTTCACTCACCCAGACTCTCGGTCTCCATCAGGGTCCCTAACTTGGGCTACCCAGGGGTTAGGACGACAGGTTCTCGCGTAGATAGAATGAGGTTTCACCCACCTCCATGTCCAGAGTAGGATAAGAAAACGGAGTCTCCTGCATTGTTCCCAGAGACAAGCCATCGAAAAGCCTATAGGAGTAGTCAGAGCCTAGGTAATTACTGTGGCAGGAGGGCATCTCACAGCCATCATATTGGCACCATTAGGCTCCAGCGGCGTCCCCCTGTTCTCGGGCGCATCAGTTAAGATGACCATGTCGCTCTGTGCAGGCGAAAAGCCATGGTCCTGAACAAGGTATTCACGAATGTTCATAGCATCGTTGATACATCCGTTCAGTTGATGCTTGGTACCAAAGTAGTTGATGCCGATCAGTAAGGCCTTCCTGCGAGGCATGGTGTTTGGGTTACCGAGATGGGATATTCTAGTCACTCTAATGAGCACGGCTCCCTCTCAGAAATGAGAGAGTACTGGGATGGAGTAAGACATACTGGATGAGGCCGAGTTACGTTGTGCAAATCGCGTACCAATGAACTGCTGATCGTGATATCGTGATGCCAAGTCATGGGTATTGTTGTGGCCGGCGATACAATGCAAAGTGGTGGTGGGTGCCGCTCTTTGCTTACCCCGCCCCTACACATAGATTCGGTCCCGACGATTACGGAATTGACGGGAGTAACGGGAAATTGACACGAACACGTTGCCTCGTCCTGCCGCCCACCCCACTTACCCTGCCCTGATTCCGCGCGCTATGCCTATCCGTGTCTAGGTATTATGTATGTACTCGCATTTAGGTAGGGGCATATATATTTACGACTTACGCCTTCGTAGATATATTTGTTTGGTACATATAGAAGAAATCGAATCCCGATCAGAAAATGGCAGCTGGAGATTCTACAGTCTTGCTGTAAAGCGTAAGCCTAGGGTNNTAGATACAGCGACTATTGACTGGAGAGCCTCACCTTCAGGCTCCCAGTCCTATTTCTATTCCGTGGCCCTCGGTAAGGGCCACTGCTCCACAATAGGGTTTTCCCCTGAGTCAAGGGTCACCGTCCACGTGAGGCCACGTGACGTGCCGCCTTACACTTGCTTAAACGCTGCCACCATTCATGCCTCGACATTTTATAAAGATCGCCACCTTATATCCTTCAGACCTTCATTTCCAAGCTTTTTTAACTAAAGAACCATTACCTCCTGCTTACCCTCCTAACCAAGCACCCAATCCCTCCATGTGCCACAAAACTGGCGGCTACTTCTACTTCCGCCGCTACACAGCCACTACCAAATCGTCCCCTGTAGTTAGCATCTAGCTTCTGTGTTACCGCTCTACTGTAAGACCATTGCTGTTTTTACCTTTACTGCCACCACTTGGGGGACAGCGATGACAATCGAAGCAGCCTACGAGCGCTTAAAAACGCGAACCGGTTGGCTGATTCCGAAAGCTGCCCAAGCCGCTCGAATGGCTGCAACCTGTGCCTGTAACTGTCTGTGATCACGACCGCCACCTCGTGGAAAAGGGGTATGGTTGCCTGGTGCATTTGCTCTGTAATCTATCCGAGGCTTAGAGTCTACGTAACCCTCGTAACCAACAGAAACCCGACAAGCGCTAAAACTGCTGACAGCCTCGACGTCGAATACTATCATACCACCGACTCGGCTTAGTTTCATCCAAGATGAGTTCTTCTTCAGATTTTGCCGCGATTATACAACAATCTACACTGTCCTCCTAAACCCGAAACAGTAGCCTCATCCTCCCACTTTGGCGCCTGGCCCCTAGGCAACCTTCAGCCTTCAGCCCTCAGCTACCAACCGTAACAGGGCGGGCATAATGCGCTGGCCTTGTGTCTGTAAAGCGCCTTCTTGAGGCAGTGCACTTGACTATCCGCCAAGCATAATGCAAGGGTGCCCTGATAGACTTTTTATACAAGGCTGTATGCCCCCTTTCATTCTGAGGAGCCTAACATATAAGTCTACCTAGGAATATATAAGCTTATGCACCTCTGTTCCCATCCGCAGCCTAGGCGCAGAAGATACGCTCCATAGACTCGCAGCGACCTCTACTTCCAGCTAGAACCAACAGCATCGCCATCATGACCACCAGTTCGGAAAGTAGAACAATGCCTTACATACCTAGATGTAGGTCTTCGCACTAAGAAGCACGATTAACAAATCTGATTCCAAGCTAGGCACAGCCGATGAATATATCAAGGCCATAGCGCACCATTCCCAGCAATCCAGCGCCAAGTCTTTATATCCCGGGGAAATTTATGATACGCTCAAGCGATTTCTTGAGCAGAGATCTATGCTAAGCGCTGCAAAGCCTATATCTAGCGATTTTGCTTGGCTCATCAGTCCGACCCAGTTGGTCCATCAAGTCTCATCGGACAAGCAGTCGTTGTCAGAGAATAACAAACACCGAGAACGATCCGAAGGGTTTACTGACCCAGAATCATGCATCAAGGCATTGAGAAGTAACATCGAGACATCAAATCCCCAGGTATTGTTCCTACGGGGTCATCCTTCACCGGATTGGCTTTCGAGCATCGGGGCCTTTTGTTATGTAGATCCTGAGCTATTTCGCTGGTTTATCAGATATCGTACGGGACCAGGGGGTGACTATCACTTCGACTCTGCCCCTTCCGTGATGAGTAACATCTTTCGCTTCAAGTTCTACACAATTGGAGCCAAGAACTATTGGTCCCGATCGTCACAAACCGAGGTGGATGTTTTACGGCGGAAGGCAGCCAGCGAACTGCAGAAGTACCAAACTGAATTGAGGGGAAACTGGAGTCTGAAGCCGGGGGAATCTATTGTACGGAACTTCCACGTCCTAGACGAACGACATTGTGTTATTGAACAGGAGATTGTGGTCTCTATATTCGAAATTGGAAAAACATGGATGGGTATAACTCCTACTACATTCAAAAATGACAGACTTGCTAATGACTATAGCTATTGCTTGCACAGATGCAGGGTTTGACCTCACTCAAGGACCACGAGGCCCGTGGTCCCAAGACGGCGCGGAGCCACTGCCAGTCACACTCCTCCCCATCGTTCAATACAAGCCCAGATGTGCGTTGAAGTCACGCAGCGTTAATGAAGGCACTATTCGGCCGGAGAGAGGAAAAAACACACAGAGTCTTGCCATCTTTCCAGAAGGCTATGGTCGTGGTTTAGATTGGCCGCTTGCCAAAGTAGACCGCTACCATGTCTTATCAGACATCCTCAGGCTAGCTGCATTTTCGCAAAAGCAGCTCCTGAATATTCTCGGAGAGAAAATCATGACCGAAGCTAGTCCCTTATCCCTCACGAAAGAGAACCCAACACTAGCCAATTTGCTATACTTTCGAGATATTCTACAGGATCAGCTGAGTAATACCTTGTACATACTACAGTTGACGAATGGCCGGACTCAGATCCTCCAAAGCGGTCGCTGCCCGACAATCCCTATATCAACACGCCAGAGATGCGCAGCAGATCAAGCTATGGCTGAAGTGCATAGTCTATTTCAAGACCTGTACTCGCAAGCACAATCACTCTGTGAGAAATGCACAGAAGGAATGACTGTTATTAGTAACAACAGTATGCTAGCAGAGTCACAACGTGCCATTCAACAGGCAAAGTCAGTAACTAAACTTACGCTTCTTGCTTTTTTATATCTTCCATTCACCTTCACGGCTGGTTTCTTCGGGGTGAACTTCAAGGAGCTAGGTAACGGCACTATCTCCTTATGGATATTCTTTGCTGCGTCATTGCCTCTGATGATGATCACTATAGCATTCTTTGTTTTGGATATGCAAATGATAAAACGAGTCTGGAGAACCATTGTTATAGACCAAAATATAACTCCGGTATTGTAAGTATATAGATGCTTTAGCTAGATAGTAAAAGAACCATGATCTCAACCTTGGACAATCTCTTTTTACCACAATAGTATAATTATCGTTGAAGTAAGAGTGTCACCTGAGGGCTCGAAGGCAGAAGGCAAACTAGTGGTCACATGAAGCTTGACAAGCAAGCACCCAGGCAGCCTGTGGCGTTGCGCGTGCTATCAGCAACAGCTAACTTGATAGCCAAGGAGCCCTGGATTAGTTACATAGAACACGAAGCAATCTGCAGGTGGTCAGACAGCATCAGCGGTGAAACAAAAGACCGAGCTGCGATCAATGGTTTTTGACTACCTTGACGACATGTGAGTAAATAGGTACCTAAGCTATTTGTCACTTCCGAAGAGCCACTTGAACGGAGCCCAAAAAGAAAAGAGATAAGAGATCGAGGGGATTCTATGTCAACGTACAACTTATTATTGGGTCAGACATAATTCCGGAGCCTTCTTCTGTACTCTGCCACACCATCCGTGCCATATGATCATTGGAGGACTTCGAGCAGGGATTTTGAGATGTGTTATAGCTAGAGTCAGAGGTATTTACCCCGCCCAGCCCCCAGATGTTCACAATCATCGGCCGAACTCCACTCAGCTCAATTGCTTCAACGAACTTTGCTTAAATTCACCTTCCACTGGGCCTCTAATGTCTACTGCCATCGTGGCCGAAACACCCTCAAATGCCAGATCAACCCGAAGCGGAGGTTTGCAACAAATTAATGTTGGCATGAAAGTCGAAACAATGTATTTTGCAGGCGCCCATACGCTATCCTCTTGGTAGAAATGAACTTTGCTGACTAAAAAAGAGTACTCGCCCTGGGTGGAGTTGGAACGACGCCTCCAGAGCATTGGACAAATTCGGAAGGAGAGTTGTGGTTAGGCACACTTGACATTAGAAGTGCACCAGACATTGGAATTCTCTCATTTCCAAATAAACTGGCAGCAAATGGTGTTTTGACTCGGAGGGATCTTGATAAAGAAGGAGCCTCGTTTCTTGCTGAATTACACCGCCTCACCCAAGATGAGACTGTAAATAATCTTTCTACAACAAAGGGCATTGCTAATCACTATAGGTGATACGATCTCCTATTGTGTTAGTTGCTCACAGCTTGGGGGGACTAATAGTGAAAAGAGTAAGTCCTTCTATTGATCTCTCAAAGGCCTTTGCGCCATTTCAGCTAAATCTGGCAACCGTTTAGGCAGTCTGTCTAGCATACCAAAGACCGGGAATCTATCAAGCTATGAATCGTAGGATTGCTGGGTTTGTTTTCATGGGATGCCCGCATTCTTCGTCTAGGGATGTGAAAGATTGGGTTGGGATCGAGAGCATTCTACAGAAGTTTACCAACGGGAGAAAGAACACCCTTGAGCCACAATGCATCGAAGGTTTGGCTGTGGATTGTGAGAGCTTCTGAATCATCCTAGCCGAAGATCAGAAGAAAGTGTTGACAGTGAGCGAGAAGAGAGGTATGAGCAGACAAGTGATTGGGAAAAAGATTTTGGTAAGTGTCCTGGCTGTGTATACATTTCCCCTAGAGGCGGGATTAACGACAAACAGCTTGTTGACAGAGATTCTGCCACCATTGGTCACGATCAGGAGATTTTGGTAGAATACGACTGCAACCATAGGGATCTTTGCATGATGCCTAGTGGGAGTGGAACACCCGTCAGAATCTTTGAGTTTCTCCATCTAGCGCTAGCCAACACAAGAAAAGTCATCGCAAAGGACTCTCCAGGATGCAAGTAAAGGTCTAAATCTTACGAATCAGGAACTGACAAGAAATTAGACTCAAGACCATCCGTCTTCGACGAATCCACTGTCAGAGAGCAAAGCAGTGACGAAGAAGAAGCTGGGAGAGTCGCCACGAAAATATTGCCTGGTTAGTTCTAATATAATACAAGATAACAAGCTTTTAGTGCTAACCAGTCTTCTAAGGCGAAACACTAATCCATAGTCCCAATTTTTCCATGCCAGATTTGACCATGCTAGCACCTTCAGAACAGGCTTCTTCAAACACTCGTAGGTCATGGTCTAAGGAAGCTACCGCAGGTAGCAATAAAATCAACCCCGAGCTCGTTTCTGCCCTGAAAGACTTTACCATTGAACACCAAGACCCTGTTCTGCCTTGCAAGTATGTTCCATTGCCTAGAGATCCCATTTTCTCTGGGCGCGAAGATACAATAGCAAGCATCCGACAAGCACTCCTACCGTCTGAGCGACAGGAGCTAGGCAATGATTCCGATAGCTCTCTGGGTCAACTTATCCCTTCGTTGAACGTTTACTCTCTCTGTGGCCCATGTGGAATGGGAAAAACCTCTATAGCCAACGAATTTCTTTATAGATATGAGAAGCAGTTCGACGCCGTTTTCTGGGTTACAGCAGACGAAGAGACCAAACTCTTCAACAGCTACCGAGAGATAACTATAAAGCTTAGAATTATTGCAGATGCCGATGGCAAAGATCTAGCAGCAATTCGTGAAACACTTTTAGCATGGCTTGCCAACCCTCTTAAGTCGTATGAGCACATGGATCACGTTAAGCCAGATAGAGCAAACTGGTTAATGGTCTTTGATAATGTAGATAGTGTTGATATACTGGAAGACTTTTGGCAGAAAGAAGCTGCCGGTTCAGTGCTGGTTACCTGTCGGGATCCAATGATCAAAAGCTCAATTTATCTGAGGAACGCTGGGACTATTGTTCCCGAGCTATTAGAAGATGAGGGGGTAGCTCTACTTCTTCGGCTAACTAGTCGTCAGGGCGATGAAGAGGATATGAAACAGGCGCCTAAGGTTGTGCAGGCCTTGGGCAGATATCCACTTGCCATTGCACAAATGGCCGGAGTCATACTAGCTCGCGACCTCAGTTTTGTCGAATTTCTCGAGTTGTACTCCATGGAAACGGAGCGAAGGGAAATACTTGGAATATCAGGAGGACAATCTGCTTCTTTGCGCCGGTACAATCATACGCTTGGTACTGTTTGGGCCCTAGATGACCTGAAAGAGGGCAGAGCCTTACTGGAAGTTATATCTTTTCTCGATCCTGATAGTATTCCAGAGTCACTTCTAGAGAAGAACCCAGCGTGCATGGATTGGGACCGCTATCCTAAAACGTCACTAGAATACTCCAAGGCTCGCGCCGAGCTACTGTCTAGATCGTTGATCTATAGGAACCGGGACAAGAAGACCTTACGTGTCCACCGATTGATACAAGATACTGTCAGAACCCAGATGGATGAGGCAACATTCAACGAGGTATACGCTAGAGCGATTGATATGATTAGTGCCCGGTGGCCAAGAGTTTTCAAAGGCTTCGGAAATGTGCAAACGGACTGGCAGCAGAATGGCCAGCTATGGGCTCACGCTCTCTCGCTGTTCAAGTATCGTGATCGCTTCGATCCAGTTGTTCCACATCTCGCAACTGCAATCAATCGGATGGACTTCACCCTAGACATCTTAATGTGCGTACAGAAGACATCTCATATATGCTCGACCGACAAGCTAATCAATAGACTAGGTTTAGCATCGCTGATTCTAGATTCACTGCTTCACCAACAATACTGTCGTTTTTTGGCTTTTTGAGAGACGCAGTGAACGAAAAGGAACCAAGTCGGGAGCTGCAGATGATTGACGCTACGTTCCACTATCGTCGCGGAGAACTCGGGCTACATATTAATGACCGCGAGTATCCTTTGCCCGATTTTAGCAAATGCGATTTTAGCAAATGCGTGGAGCAGCTTGACTTGCTACTTGATGATGAGGCGAAGAAAGCTGATTCATTTTTCGGTGCCACCGTGACCGAGCTCGGCTGTGCCTTCTTGGTGAATTGGAACGACGAAGATGGCCTGATTTAATTCGAGAGAGCAGTAGCTATCTTTAAAAACCTGAAAAGCCCTTCTGCACAAGAGACTACTATGGCACAGATCAACGTGGGATTTGTTTATGGCTATCTTGGTAGGTACGACAAAGCTTCGCAGATCTTTGAAGCGGCTCTGAAGGATCGCTACGCGGAACTTGGAGAAGATGATTATTCCTCGTTTGTGTAAGTTGTCTTTAAAAATTGATGTGCTGGAGTTTTGTGTTAATAACAATACAGGAATGGCAAGCTATATATGGGCTGGGAAAACGTTCTGGCGGCACAGGGCCGGCTTGACGATAGCTCCAAATTACACGTTAAATGTCTAGAGCATTAGCGTTCGGTCACAATTCTTAATCGGGAAGTCACATGTGGACCAAATTTCCCTTGGGATTTAGTAGACACCTTTTAACGTGGAAGCTTAATATATGCAGGAAAAAGTGTATCTATAAAGTCTTGTAGTTTCTAAGAAAGGATCTATTAACTATTTATGACGCGTCAAAAGCAAATCTACGCAACACCTTGCATGGCCGGCTTATCCTCCCCATCTCTGCTAACGCGTCTATCAACGTTGAAGTCGTCGTTGGTATCCACTCCGAGATCATACTGCCTTGCATACTCCCCAACTCCGGCATCATCGAGCATCGGTAGCTCATGCGATGCTTTGACATAGCTAATCTTTTCGATAAATCCCTTGGCGAAGACGATATCAATCTCCTCCAGCGAGCGTCCCTGAGTCTCGGGGTAGAAGAAGAAGATGACGGGCAAGAAGCAGGCGTTGATAATGGCAAAGACGAGGTATGTCGCCCATCCAATGTTCGAAATCATGATCGGAGTAACCATGACCACGACGAAGTTGAACAGCCAGTTCGTGCAAGTCGAGATTGCATTCGCCTTTCCGCGGGTCTTGATGGGGTTGACCTCGGCGGGATACAGCCATGGCAGTGGAAGCCAGGTGGCCCCGAAAACGATGATGAACAGAAACAGACCGAAAACGCCTCCCTTAGCAGCTTGCTTAGCTTCGGGGGTCGTGTCTGTATTTTTAATCCCGGAGGGGACGAGAGTCGCGAACGTGATGACCATGGCGAGGCACTGGCCAACTGTACCCCAAAGGAAGAGAGCACGACGGCCAACACGCTCAATCAAGAACCAAGAGGTCGTCGAGAAGGCGGCGTAGCACGTCGCGTTTACAGCTGCCACGACGAGAGAGATCTTGCGGGTCTGGCCAAGAGACTCCTCCAGTAACACGGGGAGATAGTAAATCACCGCGTTACAGCCGCCGATTTGCTGGAACAATTGCGCGGAAGATCCAACCAACATGCGACGCGTATGCTGTGATTTTCCGCCAGTGAATAGACTAGAGAAACTCGCGCCCTTGCCAGCTGCGCGGATCGAGTCCATGATGACAGCCTTCTGTGCCTGGACCTCGGGGTGATGAGTGTCCTTGCCATGAAGAGAGGCGAGGACACTTTCGCCCTCCTCGTACCTCTCGCGGCTAAGAAGCCATCTAGGAGATTCCGGAAGGAAAACCATGATAACAGAGAGGAATAGACCAAATACAATCTGGAAAGCGATGGGCCATCTCCAGTGAACACTCTCGTTATTGGAGAACTGAGAGCCGTAGTTGATCCAGTACGCAATCATAGTTCCGAACGCGATCGTGGCGCCCTCGATACAGATCAAGAGACCACGGTTCGATGACTTGGAGCATTCGGCCTGGTATGTGGGAATAGTCGACGTGTTGATGCCGTTTCCGACACCGGTAATCGTTCGTCCAACCATGAATTGAACAAATGGCATATGTCCTGTAAATGAGGCCACCTGGATGACGACCCCGAGAATCATAACCCATCCACCTGTAATGCAGGCTCGGCGACGGCCAAGCCACTCGCCGAAAATGAGAATGAAGACGGCGCCAAAAAGGCAGCCGATCTCGTAAATTCCAGTTGTGATGCCTTGTACCGTAGAATTATTCTTTGTCGCTGGGAAATAATCGTTGAAGACCGGATCCGTAATGATACCACTCATCACACCTTGATCGAATCCGAAAAGCAGAAATCCATTTGTCGCAACGACGGAGATTGCAATGTTGAGTTTTCGGCCAGAAAGCCCCATGTATGTTTTCATGTGCTTTTTAGTGGAAGGCTCGACGGACTGGTCGCTGCTGTAGTCGGCGGCATTGTCTTGGATTGTGGGCTCATTGTCGGCTCTGAGAGCCTTCTCGCCGCCGTTGCCAGCGTCGACGGCATTTGCATTGCCATCGTACCGCTCTATGGCGTCTGTGTTTGACTTTCCGCTCATGAACCCCATTTTGATGTCTGGTGTTTAAATGATCATTTTATTCTGGAATGGCATACTTATATGAAAATTTTAAGAAATGTGTGGCAAGGCGCCACATTTACATTCCACAAAAATGACATCAGAATGGAAATAGTGTCGTTCCTGAGTGTACGTACCAACCAAAATCTCCGAAACAACCCTATCAACTGTCTTGTGAAAGTATCTTATCAATCAGGTGTAATAGTCTGGAACTATTGTGACAGCGGGGTTTTTACAGGATGCGAAAGGGGAAAAGGGAGGAGGTTCGACGGGAGAGCACTGTCACGGCAGGGAGAGTAGTGAAGGCGACGGGAATGTGCGACGGGAGACGGAAGGGCTGCTAACGGCGCAATAATTTTGAACGGCAGTGTAGGACTGCCGGTGGGATAAGCATTGAAAAACCGTTGGTCCCATCCATGATCCGTTTAGGGCTGGTTTTTGAATCGTGAGAGTCTCCCATTGAGAATTAATTATGGGTCTGGCGTCATCGCGCATCGCGGGTGGGAAGATCGCGGGAGATCTACACCCAAGCATCTCGGCAGATTTATTGGCGATTTAATGAATCTGCCGTGAAGTTATATTGCACTGCGGCTTTCGCCTTATATTGTAGTAGACATATTGGGTTATTATACTACCTGATGGGATATGGGTTGAGATATATTATAAGATGCGGGATGCGGGATGCGGGACCGGATGCGGGGAGGAGGATGTGGGAGATGTGGGAGATGTGGGAGGAAGTCGAGGGAGCGGGATGCTAGTTCGTGGTTGGTTGACCAAACGTTGAAATTGTGGTAACGACGACATACATGACCACTAAGGATGCAGTTACAGAACCTCACTATCGCCACTTTTGCCCATGGGGACCCCAATGACTCAGCTGCTCGACTCTCATTATCGCCACTCGTAACGCCTAATCCAATTAAGATTATCAAGTGTCAGTTCTATTGTCATCTCCCGCGCTGGTCTAACGACTGCCAACACTAGATTGCTCCAACTAGCTGTGCGTAGTTAGTAAGGATTGATAAGGGGTTAGCCCTCCCTTTGGGATCGGCTTAGGAGTAACCAGAATGGAGCACAGATATCCGAAGCATATACTGAGAACAGGCCATAGGACCAGCACGGCCGACAAGTCGCTCAAGACCCTCATGGCAACAGTCAAGCCTAAAATCGCACCTGCGGCATTTCCGGGGCCCAGTTACCACCGTCTCCCCCGGAATCTATAGTAAAAGAGGTGGGAATTTACAACGCATCAAAAGATGAGAACCCATGGCCGTTGGTAAAAGACCCTAGGCCCCGAAACTGGGGCTCCAATGACGACAATCTGTATACCGCTAGTCCTCGGGCTCGCCACCTGTCGACATGTCAACGCGTCAGTGATCTAGACACTTCCTAACAGCTTCATAACGACCGCCTTAACCCTGTTACATTCTCGCTCTTGCCATGATCATCATCAGGCGACATTTTGCCCATTTGCGCGCAGCATTAAGAAAGTAAAGAACCACTGGATGCCGAGGAATGCACCCCTCCGGCGGTAAACGAGTTGTACATTGTTACGTTTCCCTCCTTTACCTTTCTATCAAATGGGCTCTGTCGCCATCCTCCTCACCACCTGCAGTACCAGTGATGTCGTTAGAGTCTCGTATAGATTATAGTCCATAATGACAGATGCGGAATAACAGCGTGAGAGAGGCATTAATCGACATCCTGCTCTAGAGCGGCATCATGGTGAGTGAAATGGCTGTTATTCCTTATGACGCAGTCTAAATACAGCCGAGCGAGGGCAAGGGGTTCGCTCGATCTGCCTCATACCGTGCACATAATT
Organism: Pseudogymnoascus sp. 03VT05; assembly: GCA_001662645.1. Lineage (NCBI taxonomy): Eukaryota > Fungi > Ascomycota > Leotiomycetes > Thelebolales > Thelebolaceae > Pseudogymnoascus > Pseudogymnoascus sp. 03VT05. Next base: position 95,218 of record KV459404.1, read on the forward strand.
GATAAGCCACAACTACACCGAGATAGGTATTGCCCATTTCAGCTGTACCTATCATAACATATCCCTCGACGTGCTGCTGATCTTCAAGACTTTTAGACCCAGTTTGACTTTGTCCGATGCCAATCGGTCCGAACCATGTCCAACGGCAGAGAGACATCATCGAAAGTGAAGTTGGTCCTAGAGCTCACGGATTGTTGGATTTTGAAGTAGTGCAGCTGGCGCCGGAGACCTTAAATCTCATCAATTGTGCGGGGAATGGCGGAGTTATCATATAATAAGGTAACGGGACGTCAAAATAGGGCCGGGTCCTGCTAGTCACACCTGCATGGCTGTTTACCCGGAGCTGCGTGAACAGCAAAGGGCCGCATATGCGGAATCTCGGAATAGGGAATTTAGTCTTCCCCCAACTCCATCTGCCAAACCTTAAAATATACCTATAGAGAAATATCAAACGTCAAAATGAACGTGGTAGGAAGGTGTGGGGTATGCAGGGTTTGCTCGGCCCGATCCCCATAGTCTACTCTATTTGACGCAAACTCCCACGCATGGTGGCATTTGCAGGATAATTAAAGTTTTAGCAAAATGATACGGAGTGCCGATCAAACACCCTCGTAGGTAATTGCCAGCGAAATCCCCGGATGTCATCTAAAGTTTCGGAAACCAAGGAATGAGCTTGGTCGACACGAACACCTGTTCTTCTTGACTTATCCACAGCCGTCCTTTACTACTAATAAACTTTAGAAGAACTTTGAGAGGACTTTCAATACCGAGTCTTCAGTCATTTTATTACGATAATGTAAAACGTCTGAGTGCGAATATACCCAAGTTACCACCCCACCTGCCAAATATGCGCAGGGTATTTAATATCCCGTTGATCTATGCCCACTTACTTTATTCCTCCCGCGTCGTGTGGAAGCTCAAATTCTCTAGTCACAGAAGCAATACACTGCCGAGCTGCACAGACCTCGTGCCAACCCTAGCCTCGGTGGTTTTGCTAATAGTGCCGTAGTAGCTCTCATTGCTCATCTGCAACAGGGGTTCCCCACATTCTCACTTGTGCCAATTTATGATCTCCGCGAATCCGCGGGAGAAAAAGGGCCGAAATGTTTAGAATCTTAAAATCACTAACGGTATGGAAGTTGCAGTTTGGCAGGTGGTAAGTGCGTGGAAGCTCTATCCTGGGGTTATACTGTCAAGCGACGTTTCAAAAGGGGGGCGCTAAGCGGAGTAAGTGCTTTTCGAGGATGTTTCGGTGAGTGATCGGTGAAATTAAGTCTACAAATGTGCAAACTACACGGCAATTGTGTTATTTAGTAAGTTAGTGTATTGGAAAGCAGCTGGGAATCACATCGCACCGATGTGATTCTCATGTGCAATATATATATATAATGGATCCATCACCCCTTTGGATTCATTCCTTGTTTCTTCTTAACCATTCTTCACCATGCCGTCTTTCAATTCTGCTCTGATCGCGGCCCTTGGCCTGCCCTTGATCAAGCTTGCCCATGGCCAGATCTTCACAGTTAACTGCCAGCCGCTGACCATCCAACGCGGCGACCCCATCATCAACCCAGGGGTCATTTCCGCACACGTACATGCCGTTATTGGCGGAACTGCCTTCCAACAGACCATGGGCTTAAATACGGCAGTGAATGCTAAGGACACTACATGTGACAAGAAGATTGATAAGAGCAACTACTGGCAGCCACAGCTGTACCACCAGAACTCCGATGGCAGCTTTGACTTAATCCATTTCCAAGGAACCGTAAGTGCATGGAAGACAGACTTGTGGTAAACGAAGCTTATATCTTTTAGGCCGTGTACTATCTGAACCGAGCATGCGACTACGAGGCGGGAAGAACTCAGTGTCCGTCCGGCTTTTCCCCTGCAGCTCCTCCGGCTGGACTGCGTATGGTCACTGGAAACCCAATGCGCCGGTAATTAAACCAATCACTTTCATTTATTATCTATATTTGGTTTTAAAACTAATGCGAGGAACTTTAGGACAATCGATGAATCACTTTTCGAACACCAAGCTATGCAGCACGTATGCTTGAATGCAGATAGCAGTGACGACACCTATAGCCTTCCTAAACAATCATGCGATCGTATGAGAGCAGAGACCTTCTTCCCATCCTGCTGGGATGGCGTCAACCTTGACAGTGACAACCATTCTTCTCACGTGAGTTACACCCCTTTCCTGCCCCATCTACAGTCCTTCAACCTATAACACAACGCGTTTTATGTTTACCCCCCACTAACTATTTCTCCAGATGGCCTACCCTGCAATCGGCACCTATGATGGTGGAGTGTGCCCAGAGTCCCACCCAAAGGCTATCTTCAGTCTCTTCTACGAGTTCTTCTATGACACCTCGGCCTACAAGGATTTCAACAAGTGGGTTTACGCAATGGGTGACCCAACCGGCTACGGTCTGCACGGTGACTTCATCAACGGCTGGACGGACCAGAACGCGCTGGAGACCGCCATCCAAACCTGCTCTGGCCCACAAGGCGCCTATTCTCCAGACTGCAGCATTAATGTATGTATAGGCCCAATCTCTCCTTTCCCTACGCATCCATCTTGCTTCTAGGAACCTATATCCACTATCCTGTTGGCAAGGACGAATAATTAACAGCTGAATAGAAGGATGCTGGCTCCGCTGTAGGCCTGGACCCAGAGATTGCCGCTCCTGCCGAAGAAGTAGGCCTCAACGGCCCCGTCGCTAAGCTGCCGGGTAACAACCCCGTCACCTGGACGCCAATCATGAAAAGATCGAGCGTCGCAGGGAGAGTTAAGCTGTGAGCAGAAAAGAATAAAGCCGATATGAGGCAATTCCGAATAGGAAAGTGAAGGAAAGCCCTAGGAGGTATGAAAGAAACAGGAATGGAGGGGAATCAGGTGTATATAGCCGGCGAGTTCATGTGCCTACTTATTGCTTTTGAAACGATTCTAAGTAGATAGTTCCATACATACAAATTTTAGATAAATTAGCGGTTTTTCCGAATCAGCAATATGAGTTTTCGGGAGGACTAATATTTGAAATGGCTTATTCCCCGACGTAGGGTCGCTTGTAACACGTTCTCACATTTCTTCTTACAGTCATGCACTCACTGCATAAGCGCCTAGCCTTGCTGTTAGTGGGGCTGAGTTGTCACCGACCCCATCACACATCATCAGGTCTACTATATTTCATCTCTTCAGAGCAGAGAAATATAGATGGACCTACAAACCCGTTCCTGCCAACCTTTCCAAATTTGTTGTCGCCCAAACTAGGCGACATTCTTATCTCCAGCCATGCGTCTCATCAACGTAGACACGTTCGAGCTTGAGGAGTTCATGAACTATAGATCTACCCGTTACGCAATACTCTCCCACACCTGGGGCAAGGGGGAAGTGACGCTCGCCAATATGCAACGCGGCCTATCGCATGCCGAGGCTCTACCTGGCTTCGAGAAAATCCGCGGCGCCTGCCGCCAGGCCGCCAGCGATGGCTTTAAGTTTGTATGGGTCGACACCTGTTGTATCGACAAGAGAAGTAGCGCCGAGCTCTCAGAGGCCATCAACTCTATGTTCCGCTGGTACACAGATGCCGAAATTTGTTATGCCTACCTCTCCGACGTTGCGGAGGTGGGGGAGAATCCCAAGGCAAAATCTCAGTTCCGAAACAGCAGATGGTTTACGCGCGGCTGGACACTGCACGAACTACTTGCTCCGAAGAAGGTTATTTTCCACTCACGGGAGTGGGTAGAGATGGGATCGAAAGAGGACTTTGCAACAACTATTTCAGAGATTACGGGGATTGACCCCGAGGCGCTAGGCACTCTGGATATCACCAAACTCAGCGTCGCAGATCGTATGTCTTGGGCCTCAAGTCGGGTCACTACGCGAGAAGAGGACATAGCGTATTGCCTACTCGGCCTGTTTGGAGTCAACATGGCATTGCTTTACGGCGAGGACGAGCGTGCCTTCATCCGACTGGAGGAGGAAATCATTAAGAACTCGGACGACCACTCTATTTTTGCATGGACGTCGTCGAGTGAAGCCCCACGCACAAGTGGTGGGCTCCTAGCTGCCTCGCCGTTGCAGTTCAAGCACTCGCGCGGGGTTATCCCATATTAGGATGAAATTCATAATAGCAGGCCCTACCTGATGACCAACAAAGGCCTGAGCATCAGGATAAATGTGGTACCTGGAAACGCTCCACTGGAGCGCTTCATGGCGCTCGACTGTCAGATTAGAGGTGGTTGGGTCCTCGCGATCTGCGTTCGAGGCTTGGACAGCGGCGAAAGTAATCAGTATACTAGAGTACGGTGCGATGAGCTGTATGCAGTGCAGCCCCACACTAGCGGTGGATGGACGAAATTATTCATCCGGCAGATAACGAGCCTGCTCGATTCAGTGAGGATTTTGCGTGGTGCAAACGCTTTCATGCTGAACGATATCTCCTCCTTCAGACTCGATAAAGTCTACCGATATACTCCTGACAAATTCAATCCGTTTATAGAGAATCGAAGATAGTTTGCACTTATGGGCGTGGCGGTGAAATTCTGGTTAATATCCCAATGTCGGTGAACTATTGGCTGGCGACTGCTATCTTCAAAAGCACCACTACTGGGGCGGAGGTTTGGGTCATGCTAGGCTGGACGGATGAATCCGGTGTTTCGGTCCACGTTTGTCAGGATCGCGATGAGGACTCTGACGGAAAAATGATTAAGGTAGACTTAAGTCCTCTAAGCAGCTGCATACTGAAGAGGGAGATTATGCACAAATTTCAGACCCTAGAGGGCGAGACGAAGACAGAGTTGGTCCCAGTGTCTGTGAGCGTCGATACGCTACATGACCAGGGCGTCGATGCACTATATAAAGTGCTATATAAGGTGACAGTTACCGATGATTTGTATGTTGCAACTGATTCCGAGCAGGAGGTAACATAAGCCCGTGATGCTAGGATACACTATATATCTTCAAATACAACTGCACATCTGGATTTTGACTTGCAGCTTTTGATACCTGTGGTAGCTATCATGCGTTAGCGCCTCGTAGCACCGTTCACGCTACTAGATCATTCTCGGCACTGCACTGTCCTCCAATATCATTAATGTAATTATATTTGTAGCATGGCTGAGTGCGTAGGTGTTCTCATATCGTAGTATAAGTAACCTCTACGGTTGTGGTCCCCGTTGGACCCTCATTCCCGCCAAGCAAATCCGTTACCCCAGCAACCCCACACCTCCCATCTATCCCACTTCCTCACAACCCCACCACCAAGGTCCCACGTAACGACGCGTGCCACAGACCGACGACCTACGACAACAACAGATACGATGGATACCCAGCGACCGCCGAAGAAACCGGCGAGGGTGTATGGGAAGAAGAAGCAGGTGTCCAAGAGCGCGGGGATATTTTTGCAAGATTCGTCGCCGGCGCCAAGGAAGGTGGGGGAGGTGAAGGTAGAGAAGGCAGCGGGGGCGGAGGATGAGAAACTTGAGAAAGAGGGGAAAGGGAAGGAGAAGGGAGGTGGGGATGTGGTAGAAGACGGGAAGGCCGCAACGGAAAGCCAGGAGAGGGCTTCACCAAAGAAGAGCAGTGACACCAGCGCAACACCCGCCCCGGAGGCAACGATGACTACGAGCGCGAAACCGAAAAAACCGAAGAGCTCACGGAAGAAAAAGGAGGCAAAAGAACAAAAGTCAAAAGACAATGAGGAAACCCACCCAGCTGCTGCCGGGCACAGCGAACCCAAAGCAGCAAAGCCACAACCACCCACAAAATCCAAACCCCCCTCCGACCCAGAAGCGCTAGCAGATTTAACACACACCCTCAATGCCCTGCAACTCACTCCCTCCTCTATACCCTCTCAACCCGCACCAACAAAGCACCATCGCACCCGCCGACCCCGCCCCTCCACCGCTCCCTCAACCACCTCAAAACCCCCCTCCGCCTCACAACCCCCCACCCCCCCACCCGCCTGGCTCGCCCCCCTCCCAGCCCCCCTCCCCTGGTCCCACCTCCTCTCCCCCTCCTGGCCCCTCACCAAACTCACCGAATCCTCCTACGCCGAGATCTACACCCTCCACAACCCATCCGGCTCCTCCATCCTCAAGATCCTCGCCTTACGTCCCCCGCGCGGGCCGGGGAGTAGGCGGGAGACGGCTTGTAAAGTCGAGGATGTGTTGAGCGAAGTCGCGATATTGGATCTCGTCACCGATGTTAGCGGATTCGTTGTCTTCCGCGGGGTTTTCGTGGCGAAGGGTGGGGTGCCGGCGGGGGTGGTTAGGGCGTGGGAGGGGTGGAATGATAAACCCCCCGGTGCGAACGCTACTGCTGAGGAAAGCGAATCCTGGGACGAGGGGTATGGAAGGAGTGCATTTCCGCATCCGTCGAAGTATCATAAGGATCAACTCTTCCTGGTACTGGAGTTAGGGGATGCGGGGAAGGATTTAGAACACTACAAGCTTACGACGAGGGAGGAGCTGTGGGATGTGTTTTTGGGAACGACGATGGCGCTTGCGACGGGGGAAGATTTGTTTGGGTTCGAGCATAGGGATTTGCATGAGGGGAATATCTGCCTCCGTCGCGCTGCAAATGCGTCTCGAATTCCTCCTTCGACCTCAACTTCGTCTGTATCTGAGCTTAGGAGCGGGTTCTCTGGACTGGAAATCACACTACTGGATTACACCCTCTCTCGCGCGATGACCGAGGAGGGGAAGACATTATTTCTTGACCTCGATGACCCCGAAAACGCAGCGCTCTTCGAAGACTGCGAGCCAGGCACAAAAGAGCAGGAGAGGAAACAACGGCGCGTTTACTCTGCTATGCGGGAACATGTCGTCGCTCAAGAACTCCTTACTGGTGTGCAACAGACGGGGAAGGAGGCCGAGGGGAGATGGGCAAAACACCACCCATACACTAACGTTCTCTGGTTGGCTTATGTGCTGGAATACTCTATTTCGCATTTCGAAGGCCCGAAGGGGGAGTTGAAAGTGTTTGAAGGAGAAATTAAGGATGTGAGAGCTAGATTGTGGAAGGGGAAGGAAGAAGGGGGTTGGGGGAGTACTGCAAAAGTTAGGGAAGAGGTTTGGGTTAGGGGGTGGGTAGGTGTAGAAGAAGAGGGAGAGGGGGAGTGAGGGGTCTATATGGTCCTTTTATAATTGAAAGAGCCTATATAAGGGAGGGGAGAACCGCATCGACACTGTGCTTGGCACAGTTATACGCTCTGTCTCGACGCCTCCAGCGCGCCTATATCACAGAGCTCCCGCGACCGCCGCGGGGTAGATTATGGCCCGCCGCGCGGTTAATACCCACGGAGACAGATGCGGTATGCTGCTTTGGATGCAGTCGGGAGAAAATGGGTAGAAGGGACTATAGACAGTTGGAGGAGGGTACCAAAGGGATCCAGTATAGGCGCGGATACATGGGAACTAGGGGAGAAGTAAAGATAGAACCGGCAAGCACGCTAGAAAGAGGGATAACAGCAAATGCGTCGGAGTTTGGCGCATAGCATACACAGCGCGAGATAGATACCCCATCACATATATACAGGAATTACCACGACCCAGGATCACAACCACTGTTGATGGCGTGGAGTTTAATGGTCTTAATTACTCTATATGTGATAAACTCTACATTCATTTGTAGGGCATGCCGAGGCTCCTCGACTCCGAGGATTGGTTTGTGGTGTAAAGCGCACCAATTTCGCCCACGAGGCGAATGAAGCTGTGCGGCCCCGAAGTAGGCTCTCTATGCACTGCTCCATATTCCCACACTCAGCTCCAGAGTTATCGAAGACAGCCCTTCCACCACGGGCAGACGGCATCAGCTCCAACCCCAACTCTTACAAAAGCGCCATGATATTTCCACTTTTCCAATTCCCAAATAACCCAACCCTTCAATCAAATATCTCACCTCTCACCTCTCATTCTCAGCACTCAACACCTTCCCCGTCCCCCCATCCCTCCTCCTCTCCTCCTCCCCCACCCTCCTCCTCACAAGCGTATCCAACACCTTCGCCCTCCCCTCTGCCACCCCAACACACCTCAACAACTCCAATGCATCCACCTCCCTCCCCCCCAACTTGGCAATCTGACACACCTCCCCATGTCTATTAACACCCACAGTCAGCGCCCCCTCCCTAACCCCCTCCTCCGCCCTATCCGCGTCGAGAAGGACAACTTCCTCTTCACCCGAGCGGATTCCGAATATCGAGAACGTAACACAGAACGGCAAATGCAACAAACTCAACGGCACAGGCGCCCTCTCCTCCGCACTGTACACCGTGACTTTCTCGCCCTCCACCCCCACCTCCGGACGTCTGAAATGCAGCAACCCCGCCAACGCAGCGACACAACACGCATCCAGCAATCCCCCGCCGTGGGACAGAATATGGAGGTCGCAGCGGATAGCCCAGACTGATTTTCCAGCCAGAAGGCACAGGGACTCGGTGTCGAGCGCGGCGGAGCGGCGGAGGGTTTTATCGAGGAGGCGAGCGAGGAGCGTTTCGGGGGGGGAGGGGCGCGAGGGGTCCACGGTGGGGGTCGCCATGGGGGAGAACTCGGTGGTGAGGGTGAAGATGCCGTCGAAGGGGCGGGGGGGGTCGGGGGGAGAGAGGGAACAGGATATTGTTGCTAGGACGCTGGGGGGTTGGGGTTAGCTTGGGGGGTTCTTCTGAGACGAGAAGGGGAGAGATGGGGGCCGGAGGGGAGGGAAACGGGGGGGAGCTTACCGAGTCTTCCCCATTTGCACGTCGACGCTGCCGTAGGCGTCACCAAAGCTGATTTCGACGTCGCGCGCATCGTCGAAGCCGCGGCCGTCGAGGCGGAGGTTGTCTTCTAGGGCTTGGAGGATGAATTGACGCTCGTTGAGCGAGGGTTCTGGTTCGCGCGGCATTGTGTAGTTCGGTTTGCGGGAGCCGACTACTGTGTGTGTTTGTATTTTGTTGGGTTGGAGAGCTGGAAGGAAGGGCTGGGTTTCGACGAGGTGGGATTGATTGATAGTGAAATAATATTGCCGTGGGCGGTGTGATGATTTGTGCTCGGTCGGGTTTAGCGCGATCGTGTGGGATCGTTGATGGGTGTTGATATCGCCTGGGCCCTTGAGAATTCCATTATCTCGACATATCTTCACGACTTCACTTTGCATTTCACCACAACGCAAGATGACGACTGGTATGTAGCCGTTGCCCGCTTTAAAATACACATAACTAACAAACTCCAGCTCACAGACCAACCTTCGACCCCGTTCGTACCCCCCACGACCTCCCCATCCCCAGTCTCCCCAACTAACACCCCAAAGGCTGTAGGCAAAGAAGCCCAGCGCGGCCCAGCATACCACCAGCGCCTCCTCCCCGCGCACACCCAGCTGAAAGTCCGGTAATTGCTCCCGCACCCCCGCGCCCCATCCCAACACAAGCACACGCCCGCTAACCCTCGCCTCCCCAGAAAACCCGGCCAAGGCGGCTCAGCCGACTCGCAATCGCGCGACCTACGCGCCGAACTCCTCGCCGCGGAAGCCGCCCACTTCGCCAAGACGCGCGGCGGTGCTCCATCCCAAACCAGCTCCGACAATGCCGCGCTCGCGGTCGAAGCAGGGAAGAGGGCCGGGGGGGGCCTTCTAGAAAGCAGCGCGATGGAAGGGGTAGAAGACGACGCCGAAGCGAAAGAAGCGAATCGACGAAAGATCCTAGAAGATACCCGCGACATCGACGCTGATTCCGCCTCTGAAAGCGAGAGTGATAGTGAAGATGAGAGTGAAGATGAGACGGCGGAGTTGCAGAGGGAGTTGGAGAAGATTAAGAGGGAACGCGCGGAGAGGAGGGAGAAGGAGGAGAGGGAGAAAGAGAAGGAGGAGGAGGAGGAGAGGGAGAGGGATGTGGCGGGGGGGAATCCGTTGATGGGGGGGGGGAAACAGGATTTTGGGGTTAAGAGGAGGTGGGATGATGATGTGATTTTTAGGAATCAGGCGAGGGGGACGGAGGGGAAGGATAAGAAGGAGTTTGTTAATGTGAGTTCTTTTCTGAGGGGGATGAGGCGGGGTTGTGGATGGGGATGGGATGCTAATGTGCGGATAGGACTTGCTGAGATCGGATTTCCATAAGAGGTTTATGAGCAAGTATGTGAGGTGAGCGTGGGATGGAACTTGGAGGGTGGAATTGGGATGGGGATGAATGCAGGGTCTGGGACACGAACCCGAGAATAAGAGACGTGGTGATATAATTGAGGCTCAAAAGAACCGAGCAGTTTGATACGAATAGCAGTCGTCGGAGGACGAAATGAGGCTCAAAAGACATCGGGCAGACCGGAAGCAATACTCCGGCGGCGTTTGGGATTGGACGGCGATTAGAGCGGGACAGGAGGAAAGAATTACTACATAGAGTGACCACGCGAAACCGCGGCGGGAAATGCATAGTGCCAGATACTCACATCATCATCATACCACATCTGCATGCATGGTGCAGTCGCGCGTGGGTAGGGGGCTGGTGCGTGCAGGCGAGCGTGTGTGCGGTTCATCTGAAGTAGTGAGTGATCGGCGGAGATGGGGGTAGGGGGGGATGCGGCTAGCATGGCTGGGCTATGTGGATGTATGGATATGTTGTGGGATGGATGGGGGGGATGGATGCAGAGAGGATGGATATGTAGCTGGACGTATGGAGGATAGAGGGAGAGGGGGGGGATATGGATGCAGGCATAGATGCGAGTTATGGATGCGATGCACCTAGCAGCTGTTCAGGGTTACGGATACTAACTACTACGCTGCTGTATCTGGACTGGTGTACTGGATGGGGCCAACTAGAGTAGTTAGTATGGAGTATGGACTACTGCCTCCTACTATCGTATGATATTGATTTCCTGGTTCGGGGGTTTGAGCTTGTTTTTTCCTGTGGTATGGGACCAGTAGTATGAAGTACGCGTACCTTTTTGTGGTGGAGGATGGATGGAGGGGTAAATAAGTCGGCTACAGATAAGAGAGCAACAGTTAACAGTAACAATAACAATAACAATAACAATAACAATACTCTCTCTACTCTCCAATAGAAATTACATACAATAGCACGACATCATCTCATCATCTCTACCATCACCATGCATCACCATGCATCACAATTTCCTATTCAGGCCAGTCACGACTCCCCCTCCAATCCATTCCGCCCCCTCCTGTACCTCCATCGCCCTGTCCAGCTGAATGCAGGATTGAAGTACTCTACTCCCTAACCCCGTACCTTCCCTTCCACCTATTCCCACCTCTGGTCTCGGCCTATCTACGCCACATGCGGAAAAAACTACTGAACCACCAAAAAACCACAAGATGCTTCATTACTGGCCATGTGGAGACACGGGGAGACCATCATCACAAGGTACGCCAACGGTACATCGACGACAACACAGATAGTATGAGGCATTTGCACCTTTTCACACCACCAACACACCCCGTCCCACATGTCCTCCCGCAGTACCCTCCTATGGCCGATGATGTACGTCGACGCATGTCCGGGCACATCTCCGTCCCCATCCTATCCTGTCGCGGATCATTCGAGCCAGCTACACTACTCTACAACTACTCTACACTACCGAGCACCATCCATAGTACCACGAAGCTAGACCACTCCAAGGCTATGGAGTACATACACACCCATCCATCTCACTCCCGCATTGCGCAACTGAAGCAGACTCCAACCGAAGAAAGAAAGACCAGAAAACCAAGATCCAAGGCACAGCGCGCCAGACGCACGCCATTTACCCCCCCTCCCAATCCACACAAGCTCCAAGCTATCCACTCGCATCTTCACGATCCGCTCCTCCCTCCGCCACGGTCCCATGGATGCGACTGAGACAAGCCTTGCTCTGGCTCTCCTATCATCCGCAGCTGCTAGCTAGCCAATGGTGGCGGCGAGGCCGAGGGGGTGGGAGTGCACGAACTTTACCCCTCTATGGTGAGCCCCTCGAGTGCACCTCGATCGTCGGGGGGGAAGGGTAGAGGTCATGACGCAACCACGTTTTGTGTAGCTCGGGGAGGGGGGGACTCGTCATCTCAGCTTGCCCCGCCCCGAGATGGCTGGCACAGTGACCTTGGGGTCTAGGAGGGGAGGTGGGAGGTAGGTCAGAGGTAGGTCAGACAGAGGTAGGTGGGAGGAGGAGGGGGGGGGAGGTATAAGTATAAGGCTTCTCCTTCCCCCGTCTCGAGTCCCTCTTTTTTGGTTCCTCAATACTTTCTCAATTCTACAATCTACATACCATATACCAATCTTCAACCACTCCCCCCAATTCACATAAACATCCTTCATCATGTCTGGATACGGTAACGACAACAACGACGTAAGTGTTCTCTCCAACTTCAACCCCTCTTCTTCTCATTAGTCCAGTCGACCTAACACTCCTTTCCCAGAGCTACGGCGTAAGCCTCCTCACCTCCCCATCCAGCTGCTGCTCCCCTTAGCAGCTCTATCAACCCTTCCCCAAACTAACACCCCACCCAGTCCTCCAACACCCGTGGCGGAGACTCGTACGGCGTAAGCTCCCCCCTCCCCCCCACCACTCCTCCTCAACTCCTACTAACTCCTCCTCCAGTCCTCCAACAACAACAGCTCCTCCAACAACGACAGCTACGGCTCGTCCAACACCCGCGGCGGTGATAACAACGACTCCTACGGCTCCTCCGGAAACAGCCGCAGCGACAACAACGGCAGCTACGGCTCCTCGGGAAACACCGATAGCTACGGCTCCTCTAACAATAACTCCTCCAACACCGACTCCTACGGCTCCTCCAACACCCGCAGCAACGACAACGACAACAGCTACGGCTCGTCTGGTAACACTGATTCCTATGGCTCTTCTAACAAGAGCTCGTCGGGAAACAACGATTCTTACGGGTCGAGCAACAACAATAGCAGCGATAGCTACGGGTCTAGCAACAACAACAACGATAGCTACGGATCGGGAAACAACAACTCGGGATCGTCGACGATGGATAATCTTGTTAATAAGGCGACTGATTTCTTGGGAAAGAGCGGCGGTAACAACAATGGTAGCAACTACTAGAGTGGATGCCTGTCCGTGTTAGTGACGTAGGATTACTCTGAGAATTGAAATAACTTTTGAAGATGTTGTTGGGTTGTGAATGCATCGATTGGGATACTGGAAGTAAAAGTAATGAACATTCTATAGAGTGGAACTATAGACACGTCGAGGGTCTCACTTCACTTAACACACTACTCACACACATCGCACATCGCACATCGCACATCACATGTCACTCAGACACAAGATTCAAAATTCAAATCCATAATCCCATTATCCCCTCATTTAGCTACATAACCCAGCAAACCCCCTCCCTCCAATCCATACCAGAAACCCCCCCCCCCCCTCTCTCTCCTTTCAACCCTCATACCCTCATCACATATACAACACAACCTAGCCAACCACCCAAGCCCTCAAACAAAAATAGAAACAACAACTGCAAAGGGTATCCGCCCAGCATCCCCCCTCACCCCCCCTAAGCTTTTCATCTCTCCTCAAAAATCGGCCGGGGAGAAAAAGATATAGCAAATAGCCAGCTAAAAAAATGTTGATATCGCAGATATAGAAACCCCCTCCATCCCCCACCCCAATTAACCATTGCAGTTTCAGACGAGAACCTCAATCACTCTCCTCAACATCAAACACATCCCCCCCTACTTTCTTCCCCCTTGCACGCGCGCTCCTCGCCCGCACCGGCGCAGCAGCAGTGGCGGTTTTGATATTCTCCTTCCCCTTCGGCTTTGCCTTCACCGCTGCGGCTTTGCGTCCCCGTCCATTGGTCGGTTTCTCCACTGGTTCAGGCGTACCTTCCTCTTCCACTTCCGGTTCTTGTGGTGCTGGTTCCGGGGCTTTTGTACGGATAGCAGGCGCGGGCGTTTCTTCTGGCTCCGGGACAGCGTCGTCGTCGGACATCTCTACATCTTCCTCCGCAGCTTCAGAAGCCTCAGCAGCCTCAGATGCTTCGGCGTCCGACTCGGCATCGTCCGATTCAGCAGCGTCAGATTCGACGTGGCCGTCTGCATACTCCCACTTGCTTACACCCCCCATCATCTCCTCATCATCCTCACTATCATCTCTATCCGCATAACTCGTCTTCGCCACAACCCCCCTCCCACTCCTCCTCCTCTCCGCCGTCGTCTCCACTCTCCCCTCCCTAACCTTCTTCACCTTCTTCGGAGTCTTCGGTTTAACCACCTTCTTCACCACCGCAGCCTTAACCCTCGGCGCCGCCGCAGCAGCACTAGAAACCCTCTGTCTCTTCCCCGCCGGCTCCCCCCCCTCCCCACCACCCGCGGCCCTCTTCCCCCCCCTCTTCTCCCCCTTCCTCACCACCTCATCAAGCATCTCCTCCACCCCCTCCGGCAAAAACACCTTCTCCGCCGTCTCCTGCGCCGCCTTATGATCCGGCATCTTCGCGAACAACTCCCTCGCCATCCCCAACCTCCCCGCATACGCCTGCATAGCCCATCCGCGGCGGGCTTCCCACTTCCGCAGGACAGCCATGGCGAGCTCGGCGAGGACGTAGATGTTTTCGCTTGAGGGGTCGAGGGCGTCGCGTGCTTGTTTGACGCGCTCGGCGTATTTGTAGAGCAGGCCGAGGTTGGATTCCGTGGCGACGGAGGTGATGAAGAAGAGGATGTATTGTGCTGTGTCGAGGAGGTCGGCGGGTTCGGGGCTATAGTCGGGGTGGTGCGCCAGGAGCGACAGGAGGCGCGGGAGTGTAGCCTCCAGCGCCCCGCCACCGCCGCCTACAGGCCCCTGAAGGGCGCGAGCGCGCGATTTAAGCCATGTTGCTGCGCTGGCGCGGAAATGGGCCTCGGGCTCGAAGGCAAGGAGGAAGGAGATAGTGTAGAAGCGTGCTGGGAGACGGTTTAGGACGAGGTATTTCTGGAGCTTGTCGATGAAGCGACGGCGAACGGGGAACAAGGCGTCCTGCGCGACGGTAGCGAGGCGGAGGAAGGACTTCGGGGATAGTTGCGCGTCGAATGCTTTGGTGGTGCTGAGTTTGAGGAGGAGGTGCGCGGCGAGGAGGCGGAGACGCGATTTATGGTGTTTTGGCGTGGAAGCGGTTTTCGAGAGCTCGCCTTCGTTGGTTAAGAGGGTGAGGAGGAGTTTATAGACTGGCGGCGCGAGCTCAGCTGCTGAGGCGGGGTCGGTGACGACGCGGAGGCGGTTGACGAGGGCCTTTAAAGACCAGGTCTTTGCTTCGCATTCAGCGTCTACGGCGACGTCGTCGACCCAGCTGCGGTCGGTGGAGGAGGGCGTGGTGCGGTATTGGAGGAGGACTTGCTGGCTCGTGATTTCGAGGATGGAGTCGTGGAATTCGTCCATTACGGTGGGGGCGAGGAGGGTGAGCTGGCTGATGCAGGCGAGTTTGGTGAGGTAGTGGTCTGAGCCGTATGTCCAGTCCTTCGTAGCCCATGTCAGCAGGTCGCGCGCGTGAACCTCCTTGCGGGCAGTAGTCGAGATTAAGATCGTGACGGCGTGCTTTGCGGCTTTGGCTGGGCTACCAAACTTTGCGAAAGCGACGAGGGCCTGTACGAATGGCTTGTCTTTGGGGATATCATCCGGGAATTTCTTCGCGAATGCCGCGCATGATTTGAGCGTCTTGACTGAGCCGACATCATTCGCCTTCGTGGCTGTTGGTGCGGCTTCCACAAGCAGCTTGCAAAGGTCCTTCACCTGAGCTTTGAAGATATCTGGGTTTCGCTCCGAGATCTCATTCAGCAGCTCATGCGCCGTAGCCCCAAGCCCCTTCGCATCATTGCGCGAGAACTCCAGGATAGCCGGCAAATTGCTCTGATTATATACAATCGACCCAGCACGGTAGATGAGCGGGATCATCGTCTCCAGCAACCCCGCCGGCGCCCCCGGCGCGGCCTCAATGCGCTTCGCAAACTCCTTAACCGCCTTATGCACAGTCTTAAAGTCCTCAATCGGGTCCATAGTACAGCGAATCAGGTGGTACGCGCGACGATCATGCATCTTAGCAAACTTCCACAAGTCGGCGCTGGCGCGCAGCGAGTCCGGCAACAGTGCCACGAGCCACTGTATCACAGCCGTGAGCTTCTGTTTGATCTCCTTCTCGTTGCCGTCCATCACGCCCCCATTGTACTCTTCGCACTTAGTGAGGAAGGTCGTCATCACGTTGCGGAAGGTCTTCTGACGCGCTTGCAGCGCGAAAAAGGCTTTTTTGGCTTTGGGGTCGAGCGAGCGGACGAGGATGAGGAGGCGCTCTACGCGCGCGGTGTTGGGGTCAAAGGAGTCATCTGTAGCCTGTTGCGATTCCCCATTCGCCTTCTTAACCCCCTTCGATTTGAGCGGGGGATATGGGAGTGGTAGAAGCTGCTCGAACATAACGTGATCAAGTAGCACATTCACATCTTGATCATTAGCGTAGTAAACGTAGAATATGCGCGACGGAATCGCTCCCAGAAGCGCTGTCACGGTCTCGTTCCCAGCCGCGATCTCCCCAGAGGCCACGCCCCAGATCTTGCTGATGGTGGTCATGCCTTCCACGCGCACGGCATGTTTGCGATCACGCGAGCGATCCGCTAAGCTGCACAGAACTGATCCTGGTTTGTTCACGTCGCCGCTGCTTGCGAGCTTCGTCGCGATGTCGTGGAAGCCGAATCCGCCAACTGCCTTTACAGCCGCGATCCGAACTCTCTCATCCGCGTCGTTGAGTTTCTCTGCAAGCCCTGCTACCAGGGTAGCTTCGTCCTCGCGGCTCAATCCGATACCTCCAGCTGAAGTGAGGATGATCCGTCCAATCGCCGTAGTCCACGCAGACCTAATCAGCGGAGACTTATCATTCTTGCGACTGAGGAAGCTAGTGTAAACGGCCGGATAGGCCTGTGCAAACGACTGTGGTGACATTGGCGTCGTGAGAATATTGGTCGGCGCGGTTGGCTGTGCGTATTCCTCAAGCATTACAGGCGGATATGCAGCCGGATCCATTGGAGGCGCCGGAGGTGGTCCCGCAGCTCCAATGCCAGATATAATATCACCTAGGGTCTCAGTTGCGAGCAGTCGAAGTTGCACATTTTCTGCCGAAAGCTCCGCCTCGAGTTGCGGGATGACATTCTGCAAGACCTGGGACGAAGCGCGCCATAGCTCTCGAAGAAGCCTGTGTGCCTTCTCCAGCTCGCGCAGATCCACAACTGTTGGACCGGAATTCTCGTCTTCGTCGTCGGAGTCGTTATTAATGCTGGATCTCCTATGGTCGCCTGGCTTGGAGATGGATCCGGAGGACGAGGCGTCAACAATCACATCGTTGAAGTATTGGCTGATATACCTCGACATTTTCTCTGGACATGAATTGCACAGGAACTCTGCCATCTTATACGCAGCCGGTAGCTCCTTCATCTCCAGGGTCGACTGCTTATCATCCGCCTTCGAGTCGCCATTCTGCTTCGCCTTCCCCGTCGCCGCAGCCCGCAAGAACTGCGCGACAATAATATCAATAACCTCCGTTGGCAGCGTCGGGGCCTCATCCACAAGCGTCACCAAGATCTCATTCATATGAAACTCGGCATTCTTGCTCAGCTGCTCCCCCGTCGATGCCTTCGCCGAGCCCGACACGATATCGAAGAAGATGGTAAAGAGATGCAACAACAGCGCCTCCGAATTATTCACATCCGTAATAAGAACCACGCTCTTGACCTCCGCCAGCGACGTCAGCACATACATATGCTGCGTATTATACGCATTCGACGGGTCTGACAGCGCGGGCAGAATCGACGTCACGAACAGCGTAAAGATATCCTAATCCCAGCCATCACGGTTAGCTACAACGATCCCCTCATATCCCTGTCCCCAATTAAACAGCCACGGGAAAAACCTACCTTCAACTGCGACGGCGTGAACGGCGCATCGGGCGCACAAATCTTCAGCACATCCACCAGACAAGCCGCGGCGAATGCGCGAACCCCGCGGTCCTTATGGCCTAGCAGATTGGGACTACATAGCTCTTTAGCGACCTTGCCGAGCGACGCCTTATCTGTCTCTTCCTGGTCGAGCTCAGCGAGCTCCGCGGCGAGCGCGCCAAGCCGGCGCAGCAGCTCCGCGGTGGGAATAGCCTTTCCTGCACGCCATGAGAGGGGTTCATCGAAGGTGAGAGCAGGGAGTGAGGGTTCGACGGGAGGGGCGGCGGCGGGAGGGGCCCGTCGAGGCGCCATGGCGACGGAGGTTGCGCGCTGTGAGGTTTGTCGAGGGTGGAGAGGAGAGGGTTGCTTTGCGTGTGTGAGATGTCGCGAGAGGTGATGGGTACGGCGTTCAGATGCGCATTGGCGCTGGTGGGAGGATATGGGAGATTCGTGTGGTGTTCGTTGGCCTTCGTGGGTGGTGGCTTGTGGGGTTCACACGCGACGAGGACGCGATTGGGGGTTCGGCGGAATGGACAGGCGCGCGTAGGGAGCAGGGCGCGCTAAAGTGCTGTGGAAAGGTAATTTCGACATCACCTCGCGAGAAACGTTATGAATTCATCGACGATGGGGAGAATGTAGGTAATTGAGAACGACAACTTGAAGTAGATATTTGATATTAATAATTATATTAAATATCTGTTGATTGATTTTCTATGTTGGTATTTCATAATTATAGCTCATTTCTATCTGTACGGTTGTTGCCAATGACAGCCTGCCTGACTTCAAGGCAAGCTCCTCGGTATATCCAAGTTGGATCAATATCCCCCAATTTCATCTCCTTCACTTCAGTTTTAGACATGCTATTTAAGCATACAGAAAGGGAATACATCATCTTTTCTACCTGTGGCAGCATATTCCACTCATTTGACGGGTTTATGAGGCATCCAGGTGGAAGTAGGGGATTGATCGT
The DNA here is from genome assembly GCA_001662645.1 of Pseudogymnoascus sp. 03VT05. Taxonomy (NCBI): domain Eukaryota; kingdom Fungi; phylum Ascomycota; class Leotiomycetes; order Thelebolales; family Thelebolaceae; genus Pseudogymnoascus; species Pseudogymnoascus sp. 03VT05. The sequence goes on from KV459404.1 coordinate 114,067, forward strand.
CAGACCCTTGACTTCACTTCACCTCATATACGCCCTGCATAGAATATTATATAGAAGTATATATAGTTTACAGGCCACTTACACTGTAGTATTATCTATGTTGTCTTATTATACCCCTAGGCTTTCTATTCAAATACAGTAGTCTCATTTACACTGTTTACATCCCTTTGGTCATTGTGAAGTTGCATTTCCTCGGTCCATCGCTTGCTGCTGTTGATATATCATGGATAGATAAGACCTAGTGTCAGTATTTAATAGTTATTACTCTTCTGCTCTGTTTCCCTCTTCACTCTTTTACTATTCTATAGCTTCGTTACATATCCTTTCATGTCCTTACTGTCCTTACTGTCCTTACTGTCCTTACTGTCCTTACTGTCCTCACTGTCCTTACTGTCCTTACTGTCCTCACTGTCCTTACTGTCCTCACTGTCCTTACTGTCCTTACTGTCCTTACTGTCCTTATTGTCCTTATTGTCCTTCTCTCTCCTACTCTGATAGTATTCATGTCTCTGTGCCTCCGAGTATATTATATTATACTCTGTTGCTGGAGGGAGGGAAGCGAACTGGCGTGGGATCTGTGTTTATTCCCACCCAGGTACCATTTCCTCTTCCACTCCCTCGATTTATGAGAGAGGATGCTCCAAGAGTACCCCAACAATACTTTCCACCAAACCACCTCCTTTCATCCCAATCCAGTCAAACCAGACGCGTCTAAGTAGCGAGAGCCCCAGCCCTATAAATTTTTTACCTCCTCTCCCCAAAACAAACTTCCTCCTTTCACTTTTCCACACGCACCAACAAATTTCAAAACTCACGTTCCCCCTTCACCTGTGTTTATACACTCTTACACTCTTTCAATCCTTCATCGACTCCTTTCAATCTTCCAAAGAACAACCTTACATCCTTTGATTTCTTTTATACTTCTCTTGTTGATTGATCTGTACGGACCTTTTAGCTTCACCTTTAGTCTCCGTTACCAACACACTGTCAATCTTGCACAACAACACAATCCAACTCAATCAATCAAGATCACTGTAAGTAAGATATGTTTGTTATGATTATCATTATTATTATTACCAACCACGATCTCAATATCAATCATCGATGGTTGAGATTGCAGTTTGTGATGATATCTTTCAATCCCCCCTTTCTTCCTGAATGATCGAATGGAAACAAACATCAATTAACCCAACCAGCATCAAGTCAACATGAGGGTCAACATGCGCTGCACGGTGGCTCTCACCCTTGCTGCCCTGGCTTTTGGTGCAGTCACTGCCAACGCCCACAACACCCTCGACGAGGTCAATGAGTATCATGCCACCGAGGTTGACACCGAGACTGTCGATTGCACCGACACTTCTTCTCTCCCAGAGTTGCAAGTGCCAACCCCTTCCAACATCTATCTTACCTAACCTCTATTTAGCGCGGTCAAGACCTTTTACTCCACCCATGTGCACCAGTCAGTCAAGTACACCTTGGCCAGCGGGCATACCTTGGTCCTCCCAACCGAGATCATTGGGGGCCTGGCTAGCCTGACTAGTATTTTCCATTACTACTCTCCCACTGAGGGACAGCAGATTGATTCTGCCACCATTTCTGCTGAGGAGCAGCCAACTGAGTCATCTTGCACCTCTACGGCCTCTACTTCCACTGGGGAGGAGCCAGTCGTCTCTACTGTCCCATCGTTCACCAGCACCGAGGTGGAGTCTACCTTTGTTACGGTTCCTGCTTCCTCCGAGTCTTTTCCTGCTATTGTTTCCACCAGGTAAGACTTTCATCCGATCTAACTTTTGGAATAAATATTTGGAAACCAACCTTGGGAACCTTGCTTGTGTTCTCCAATCTGGTCCTCCGATCTTTGGAAACCAAATTTACAAAATCAATCTTTGGAAATAAACACTGAGAAACAAGCTAACATTATCTAGTAGCGCCGAAGCTCACTCTGAGGCCTCTACCGAACCTGCCCCCGTCACCACGTAAGATTACAGAGTTTACTAACCACTGATTTCAACATTCTCTAACATCACTACAGTGCCGAGCAACCTTCCGCTACCAAGGAAATCATTCCTCCAGTCGTCAGCACAGAGACTCCATTGACCAACCCTCTCCGCCCTACCGTCACGTACGTACCAATTTCTCAAGCCTAATTATTTCCTTTGCCATCATCTCTGACACTTCCCCAGCCCCAGCGATACCCCCACCACTGCCTCAATTACCCTGACTACCACTGAGACCCTGCCGGGCGCTTCAACCTATCCAGTGAAGGAAGGCGTGTCCGCAGTTTCTTCAGAGGCATCCGAGGCTACCATACAAAACCCCCACAAGACTCACGGCGGTCCCCCTATTGTCTCGGTTGCTTCCTCAATCTTGAGCTTGACCACCGAGACACTGACCAACTCCCACACCACCGTGGTGACTGTCATTGAAAACCCAACCAACACTCCTTTTGCAGTTGACTGCTTCTCTACCACCTACGTTACTGTCTACTCTCCTCCCAGCCCCCCGGCCTCAGTTGCCACTGCGTTAGTCTCTCCTCTACCATTCCTATTTTACCATCACCTCCCTCAATTTCCCATCTTCAACCCCCCACAAAAGAAAACAAGCTAACACCCAGCAGTCCCCCCAGCTACACCGCAATCGCCCAACCCTCCACCCTCGTCGTCGCCACCGGTGTTCCCCACCCAAGCAACAACACCACCGTGGTCGCCACCGGCATCCCCCGCCCAAACAACACCACCACCGGGCAAACCCCCCCCCCCATCCACGGCACCGCGCCCACTCTCTCCGCAACCCCCGGTCTCCTCCTCGCCTTCTGCGGTCTGATCTGCTACCTGATCTAACCGCCCACCGGGCCGCCTTCTGCACTCACTATATTGCGGACAACAGGCGGTATTTATAGAAACATACAGTTACGTATGATAGTTACCACATTAGCTGGTGGTTTTGCTGTTTCCGTTCTGTCCTTTGAGGCTGCTCATGTAATGTCGGATCTTGAGAGCGGGGGGTTCAGGTCGCGCGTGTTTACTGGAAAAGAAGGAGATGGGTGGCTAGGTGCAGCTGGATCGTTTGGCGCGGGTCGGTGCAGGCTGGTGCTTGGTCTGGACGGATGGCGTTCATAGGCTGTAGTTAGGCTGGGAATACAAACTTGTCTCTTTGATTTATGGCGTGCGTGACTGTGTGCATGTATGTTATATGTTTGATACCTGTGGATTGCTTCACCTCTATATATGCCAAGAACCGATCTAAAAAAATAAAATTTCCTTTTTACGGTAGCTACTTTTCGATGAAGGCTACGCATATAAATACAACCCGCCACCCCCCGAACGAAATAGGCAGATACAAGCTCTCTGCAACTATTAGTCTCGTCCTTTATTTTAAACCAGAGCCTACATTCGGGAAAAACGCCCAATTCAGCCCGCAACGCCATCACCATACCAACACATACCACCCCAAGTCTACCAGAATAACCTCCTCCCCCACCCCTCCTCGCCCCCAACCAATCCACCCCCCCCTACGCACCCTTTCCCCCCATCCCCCTCCTCGCCTCCTCATCCCTCAACCCCTGCCTCCTCTTCCACTCCCCCTTAATCCCCCCCGCCGCCGCAATCAGCTCCGCCTCCGTAACCCGATCCCTAATACTCTCAATAACGCTCTCAACCGTACTACTATGATTCGCCTTATCCTTATCATCCCTAAACCGCATAAACCTCCACCGTCCGCTCTCATCCATCGAGCACTCCACCACGCGCTCATGCAGCGGCTCCCCCCTCGCCTTCAAATCCTCCCATTCCCCCTCTTCGAGATGCAACGTCCCGTACCATTTTTCTCCGCGATCCCCGGTCCAGACAAAGAGGTTCGCGACGGGGAGAGCGTCGTAGTCTGTCCAGCTCCCTCCTGAGTCGTCTTTCACGAGGGCGAAATCGAGACGCATCATGAAATCAACGCTATTCTCGTTCTCGGGCTTCCACTTCAGGATCCCGGGGTCAGTTCCGTACCGATACGCTGCTCCGCGACAGGTGAAGATTAACCCGTCGTTTCCGTGCGGTAACCCGGGGAGGACGGCGCGGAACATCATCTCTAGCCCGTAGGGGAGCTGCATGTCTTTTAGTTGGACTTCAAATGGCATATGTGGTTTTTCTTCTGGAAAGCGTCTTAGGAGCTCTTCATACGGCGCGAACACCCCATCTTTAAAATACGCTAGCCGCTTATCCAATGTCCGACTTATTAAGGGCTTGCGGTCCAGAGTGAGGCAGTCGAAGACGAGGTAGGTGGCGCGGAGGCCGGTGGGGAGGTTGTCGAGGACGAGTTCGCCATCGATCAGGGTGTTGGTGTGGAAGGAGGCGAAGGAGGGGTCGTCTTTGAGCGGGAAATGGAGGTTGGGGATGTACCAGTAGTCGTTGCGGCGGTCGATGAGGAAGTGGGCTTCGGAGCCGGTGTTGGGGTCTGCAGTGCAGTAGAGGAGATAGCGTTGGCCGTCGGATTTTTCGCAGACGTAGTAACTACACAGTTGACACCATTAGCCGGTTGCCCCATCTTTGTTTGCCAGCTCTCCTGAATGAAAGCGGGTGGTAGGTTGTGAGAGGAGGGGGGGGGGGCGGGTACGCACTCCTGCTTCATCAACTCCCCAACATGCTTTCTCGAAAAGCTAACCGGTTGCGCCCCAGGAAACCCCTTCTGGCTCCTCCCCAGCAGCCTCGCGACCTCCTCACGAAGCGGGCGCGCATCTTCATCGCTCAGCTTCTCGCCCGGGGCTGAGATGTCGATGAGCTTCGCCTGCGCCATGGTTGCGCTTCCTTTGTCCTCTCTCTGGCGTGAGGCGTGTGCGGTTCGGTTTGGTGGTTTACTTGGACTTTAGAGGGTTGGATGGGCGTATGGGTATATGGGTATATGGGTGTAGAGGCTTGGTGGAGAGGGGGGGATTATAGATGCGCGGGAGGGCGCATAGGTGAATTCGAGGGCGAGGCAGCGAGTCAAGAGTGATATTGCCCGATTGGGAGGCGGTGGAAGTTGAAGTGGGGGGGATGTAATTCCGGTCCGGGCTACACCGCTAGTCGACTCCAAGGTCACCGCCTGTCCATCTCTCTCACGAACATCCATCAACTCTCTTTCATCATCAAAGGAGTCCTTGAAAGCTTGCTGTCAGTCGAGTTTCCGTCCTCATCAGACACTCAATGAAGGATGTGAATATCTGTCTCAGCTCACCCACTTGCTCACTTGTGCTATTTCTATTATCCCCCTCATTGCCCGTTGAGATAATCGTCCTTTGTCAAACTTGATTTGCTGATTCCACACCATGTTTGCCCGGTTTGTTGTAGGCTACAGCAAAGCGGATGACATGGTGAGGGACTAGCGGGTCAAGTCCGACTAAGTGTAATTATTTCTACGGATGAAAGGAAGAATTGAGACTTCGCACAAGTCGGCTACTAAGGAGGTTTGCGTACCTGTTTATATCCGTCACTAAGCTGCTTGACGAAGATGAGGTTGGGCGGGAGGTTTGGATGGCTGAGGGGAGGTGGTGGGAATGGTATGCCCCCTTGCACGTGGTGCGAAGATGATGAACTCTGACATAAGTCGTGATGTCAAACCACTTCGAGTTGAGAATGCGAACACATCCACTGAGAACCGGGTTATCACCGCTGGCACTGGGTATTATGACTTCTTCCATCTGAGGTAGCAAAGTGTAGTTTTAGCAAGAGAGCAGGTCAGGGCACATATGAAGACTACACTCCGAGCAATATCAAGACACTGAGCCATCTTATCAAGAAAACTCCCGAATGCTTGGACTATAGTACAATGACCAAATCCATCCCATGCCTATATGAAGCGGGTATTCCAGATCCCCTCCCCAACGCCCCCATTAAAAAGCCCCCCAAACTCCCATGCAGACCTCCCAGCAGCCCTTCCATAGTCACTTCAAATCCAAAGACTCCAGTAACCAGCACGCACCATTCACACACGGCCCAACCACCCCCCTCACCTCCCCGCCACCACCTCCGGCCTCCTCCCCGTCGCAAACCCACTCCCCGCCCTCCTCCCCCCAATCGCAAACCCCTCATCCCTCTCCCCCACCGCATCCTCCTCCCCCACCTCCGGGACCTCTCTCCTCGCCACCTTAAAAATATTCACCGTCCCCCCACTCGTCGCGTTATCCAGCTGTTCTCGGAGGCGCGCAAGCTGGTACTGGCGTTTAATCGGCATCAGCACCGGTTGCGGGAGGTAGGGTTGGGGGTTCCATTTTGAGAGCGCGGACATGACGAGAGCGGTTTCTTCGTCGGAGTCGATGGGGCCCGCGTTGGCGTCGTCTTCGTCTTCGAGGGGGGCGTTGGCGTCGATGGCTGCTTCTGGGGGGGTGTTAGTAGAGGATAAGGGGAGGGGTACGGGGGGGGTGTGGGATAGGGGAACGTACTCTGTTGCTTGGCTTGGTTTTTCTTCTGGTAGGCAGCGAGGAGCATGTCGTAAGGCAGAGAGCGGCCAGGGACAGCGCGCTTAGCACCCATAGAGTGCGATTTGCACGTCAAGGACCTCGCGCAGGGGACGCCATTAGGTGTGATAACACCACACTGCCTCTCCACATCCACCGGAACTATTACTTCAATCAGCCTCTCTCCCTCCACACATCCACTCGCCGGGGCAAAAAAAACACAACAACATACCTTTCGCCTTAACAATCTTAGCCTTCGGCTCATCCTTCTTCTTCTTCTGTTTAGGCATTTTCTCCGCATCCCCCTCCGCCTTCCTCTTCTTCCCCTGCTTCTTCTCCCCCCCCTCCTCACTCTTCTTCCCCGCCGTCTTCTTCGCGCTCTTCAGTCCCGCAGGTGTCTTCTTCACTATCTCCGGCGACGCGCTGGGTTCCGGATCATCATCATCCTCTTCCCCTTCCGCATTATTCCCTCCCATCGCCACATCCCCCTCCGCATCAACCTTCTCCTTCTTCTCCACCCCCTTCTCCTTCTTCTCCACCCCCTTCTCCTTCTTCTCCTTCTTCTCCTTCCCCTTTTTCTTTTCCAACTTCTCTCCCCCCTCCTCGGCAGCAGCGCCTTCTTCCTCCTTCCTCCTCGCCGCCCTCTCCTTCGCCTCCTTCCGCTTCCGCGCTGCTTCTTTTTTGTCGGCGAGACACTTCTCGATATGCGATTTGCGCGCGCTCTTCAGAACGCTCTTCTTGCAGTGTTTACACAGACTCGTCTCGGGACTATCCTCCAGCGGCCGCCCAGTCGCAAAGGTATCGCGCGTACTGTCATCGAGCTGATTGACCACCGGGCCCGGGGAGGCGCCAGAGTTGGTGGAGGGGGAGTCGGTGCCTTTCTTTTTATCATCTACTCACACCATCATACCCATATTAGCCACAATCTCCCTACCCACACCCATTTCAACTGCACAACTTGTCCAGAGGGAAGGGGGGGCACGAACCATCAACAACACTCCCATCCCTCCAATTCCCAGGCTTATTATGTTTCGGCGCTGGCCTCTTCAACTTAATCGTCCCATTCGGTCTAATCTCCTTCCTCGGCGTAACTTTCACCGTGCTCTCCTCATCCGATCCCACCGGCGCGCTCGAATCTACCATAGCACACTAATCAGCATCATTCCCCTTCCACTCTATCACAGCACCGCGCGCATCCCCCAGCCACAAATTGGGAAGAGCGCATAGCCAGACAGCCGGGGAGGAATGAATATACACACCTTTCTTCGTCTCCGCCATAATTGCACTCTCCCAATAATCCTGCTTTCAAAATATGTATAACACCCGCCTCGTGCTCGGCTTCAGAAACCACCGACGTCGTTGCGCTCGTGGATTGAGATCCTGGACTGACGTCGCGAGGCTGTGGCTCGCCTACCGGGGTAGTGTGGCTTTGGCTGTGGCGGCGCCTGGGTGGTAGTCACTCGCTCGGTCGCGGTCGTGATTTTTGGACGACGTGCGCGACACGGTAGAGGGCGCTAGGGATGGATGAATGATGTATAGATGAATGGAAGTGACAGTGAGAGATGGAGATAAGAAGAGATGGATGGGGGGTATTTGTTGGAGTGGGTGATTGATGGAATTGATTGATGATGTTGGGGTGAGGTGCTGGAGCCGAGAGGTGGTTGTGGTGTTAGTTTAGCCTCGTCGAGGAGAGGTGTGGTTTACTTGTAATTCAGCGACCACGACGTGGAGTGCAAAGATGGAGTAAATGAAGTATACGATATAGTTATTACTGTAGATAATAATCTCCAAGTTCAGTTGTATATACGAATAGCGCCCATCGCGCAAGCACACTATTCACAGTCACCACACAAACGTGCCATACAGCAACATACATGTCATTATGAGTGACAGTACTTCAACCACTTCAACCACCATATCCCCCATCTATCTATCTAATCCCACGCCCCCTCCCACCCGCAACAATGCCATCGCAAAAACGCCAGAATAAGCATCCCAAAACAAATGCACGTCTTAAAACAACACCCATCCACCCACTCATCCATCCTTAAATCACACATACCCCCCCACCGCCCGCCTACCTATCCCTCCTCCCTCCTCTCTCCCTCTTCCCCTTCCCCTCCCCCCCCTCCACCACCACCGCCCCCTTCTTAGTCGGCCTCCTCACCCTCGGCTGCTCCGAATGCAAATGCCCCAGCTCCTCCACCGCCATCCCATTCCGCCACGCCAAACACCTATACGTCTCCCTCGCCTGCTGCAGCACCTTCGTCTGTCTAGCCGAAACGCGTTTCCTGCCCTCATCCTGGCTCGGCTCCTCGCTCGCCGCGGGTACAGGGGCGAGGTACTCTCTGCGGGCGATCATGTGGGCTTTAATCTTATCCTCGAACAGCTTAACCTCCTTCTGGAGTTTGAGTTCGTTGACGCCCCGCGGATCGAGCCACGCGAGGAGCCCATCCACACTCTCCGCGTCGTCGTAGTAGGCCCACTCCTTCGCATCGAACACACTCGTCGCGCCCTCCTCTGCGCGTTTGCGCTCGGGCACGCTGACGTCGAATTGTTTGCGGTACTCGGCTTGCCAGGCAGCAGGCATATCGATGTATCCCTCCCGCTCGAGCGGATCGGGGCCTTGGACCCAGAGACAGCCATTGGCGTACCCCGCATCGGCGGTGGAGCTGTTAGGCAGACCAGCATACGGCATACCGTTACGCTCGAACCAGTAGTATCTATTCCAGAAGCGATCCTTACCCAAGCAGCGGGTGCGCGGGCAGTCTGCCTCGCGGAGGTCATTGTCGATGACCGCGATCTCCTCTTCGCACTGCTTGATCGTGTCTTGCTTCTTCTGGATGTCTTTGAGGAGTTTGGTGAACTGCTTTGATTGCTTGGGCATCTTGGCTGCGGCCTCGGCTTTCTCGCGGCGCTCTTGCTCTAATTCGCGCTTGCGTTGGCGCTCGGCGGCTCGGTCGTTGCCGCGGCGGAGGGAGCGCCCTTGGTGGATGTCCTCGTCGGTATCGACTGTAGAGTCTTCTTCTGCTTCGGGCTCTTCTGGAGTGGTCATCTTGGTATCGCCGTTGACCTTGGCCTCTGGTTCCTCCAATGGCAGAGTGTTAGCAGGAAGAAGGATCTTCCTCTCCTCATTCAAGAGACGCAGCTCTTCCAGCCTATAATAAAATTAGCAAGCTATTAACATCAGTTCCATGCGAATACTCACGCTATCTTTCGATCACGCTGCCATTTGATCTTCTCCTTGCGGAAGCTCGTCATCTGCTCGCTACACTCCTCCATGAACCCACGAATAGCCTTCGTCTCCATAGTAAGCATGCAAATAATCTGCAAGATCTTAATCCTCAAGTTGATATCAATCCCCGCATACCTCAACCTCGCCGTCTCAACGCTAGGGTCCTCATCCACCGGCGCAAGGCTCTGCAGCAGCTCCTCGCAGCGCTTCTCGAACCGCGGGAACTTCGCAAGCTGGTACAGCAACCCAACGACCACAATCTCCCACCCGCCATTCTTGAAATCGCGCTTCCGTAGCTTCTCTAACCAATCCACGTCCTCCAGCATCTCATCGGCCAAGTGCAGCTTCTTCTCCTCGGGAGTAGGGCTGCGCTCAGCCTCGGCCTTCAGAGCTTCCGCCTCGAGCTTAGCCAGACTGCTGCGCGTGGCTCTTCCCTTGGGCTTTGGTTCCGGCTCTGGGGTTGGCGTCGGGATGGCGCTTTCGTCGTTTTCGTCGTCCTCGTCTTCGCTGTCGCTATCACTCTCGGGGAGCTGGATCTGGACCTTGCCGCCGTCGCCCTCGGAATCGGCGAGCAGCTTCAGGGCCGCGCAATGGATCTCTACGAAAAGCTCACACTCGACATCCTCGGAGGTGATCTGCATTGCCTCGACGAAGTCGTCGAAGGTAAAAGAGTCCAGTTTGAAGATCTCGCAGTACACGTTCAGGGTATCCCAGGTCTCCAACAGCGGTCCCACAGATTCCATGAGAATTCCATTATCCTTCGCTGGGTGGTCTTCGACGGGTACAGGGGTATTTTCAGAAAAGAATTTTAGTGGCGGCCGTTTCAGTATATCCTCCTTCCTCGGCGCAATCTGAAGATCCTCGATGGGGTATTTAATCGGAGGTGGCGGAGGCGGTTGTATCGGCAGCTGCTGCATAGGCGGGAACGAGAAGGTCGAGTTATGAAAGTTGGTGTACTGGCCATTCGTGGGCGGGGTACCATTTCCATTGGGGTACAAGCCATGCGCTTGGAACTGGTGTTGCGGTAGGGCGCGGTGGAGCTGCTGAGCCGGCATCTGAGGTGTAGGATTCAAGGTCATGGGCTGCTTGCTCTTTGCTAATTGACCCTGTAATTGCTTGCTCTTGTGGCTCTTGGGCGCTGGTTTCAGTTCTGGTAATTTCGGGTTGTTGCCGGGGAACACGCCTACCATCCCATCGAAGTCCGGACCGTTCTTCTTCTGCTGATGCTTTTGCTTCCTCTCGGCCGCGTGGCTCTCGTATTTCAGGTGCTGGGGTACTCGAGTGTCGATGTGATATGTCTCTGCTACATCAGGCTTCACTAGCCACGGCGCACCCGTCCAAGCCTCCCTCGTAACTGTCTTCTTGATGAACGAGCGCAAGACCTGCTTCGTGAAGATCTTGCGATCGCGTGTAATATGGTCGTCGTCAACCACCGCCTCCTCAAATGGCCGATTGTCCAGGCTAACAAAGTACCTCGAGAAAGCAGGGCTAACCGTGCCATTGGGGAGCACCTTGTTGCCAAACCGCGTCTTGTCCCGCACCACACCCGTCAAGCGCTCGCCGCTGACAACATGTACCATTACCACCTCGCCGGGGTAGTAGTCCTTCTTAAATTCGTCATATATGAGGTCCACCAAGTTATCAATTCGTGAGATCGTCTGGAACTGCACACGTCGCAGTATCGGGCCCTTGAGGGCAATGGGGAACGCCTGCTCGACCTCCTCCGCACCAGCCAGTTCGCTCTTCAGCGCCTCGAAGAAGTTGAGTCCCGAGTGTCCCGTTATTTGGCAGATGAAGCGGCGCTGCTTGTAGAAGTCCATGCTGTGGATTATTTGTGTTAGAGTAGCTGGGGCTGCGTCAGAGAGGCGGAATCCCTTACCGATTCAGATAAATCTCATACTCTGTGAATACCTCTCCTGTCTGTGGAATCACCCACACCTACGCGCGTGTCAGTCTCACCGAGCAGGAGCGTCGCGAAGGGCCAGGCGAGAAAGCCAGGCGAGAAAAGAAGCTCATACCTCGGTATCATCATCCGTAATCGTAGGCGTGCTCACATACTGCACCGGTTTCCTCTTAAAGAGCACCTAACACGCATTAGCCCAGCGCGCACCCCTCCATACCAAAACCCAAAGCATACCATCGTATCAGCGCCCGCAGGCCGCGGTGTTGTGTTGCCGCCGTGCAGCGCCCTTCAATCTGTCTCTCGAACCGGGGTTAGCGCGTCGCTCTTTCACCAAAAACTTTATGAGAACTTTATATCCTCCAGGTGAGAGCAGCTGCTAATGCAAGTGACTCAGGAATTGATTCACAGCTTGTTGAAAGGGCCGGTTTTCTCGCGCGCAGGCTGGAAAATTCGAAGCCGTCACCGCTGTGGACAAAGCTGGCAAATCGAACCGGGGGTCCTCGTGTGTGGGGGTTGGCAGAACACTTACGGAAGCGGCTCTTCGACGCGTTCCCTCGCGCCCACTATCGCGCTCTTCACTTTTCCACCCGTGGCAGTCTCTGGCCTGATGAAATCGCGAAATTCCCTGGATTCGTGGTTGCTGAGTGTCGTTGTTCTTTCGCGTTCCGTACACGAGGAGGGAGGGAGAAGGGAAAATGTGGGCGGGCGAGGGAGGCAGATCTTAAAAGAGCAGGCATAGTGGCTCTGCTACTACTACTACTCTCTCGCTCGCTCGCTGCCGTGGAAAGGCGCTAGTCCCGACTGACTGTACCGGGATTGGAGGAGGGCGAGAGGAGCAGACCCGCCCCGCCGTCCATCCCGCCTCGCTTGCCCCATCGACTTTCCACTCTACCCCCGAGCTGGGGAAACAACGCGTGAGGGGCGGGGGAGGGAGGCGGCGACGACGGACGTTCGTGTACTCGTTGGGGAGCGGCGGGGAGGGCGAAGAGGATGAGTATAGGTATGTGTAGGGAAGTGTAGGAGGGAGGGAGGGAATTGTGAATATGGTATGTTGGGGGGGAGGGGGGAGAGCATAGGGGTCGTGGCATGGGGGGGGGCCGTCAATATGGCCTCGCTGTCCCTCAACACGTACGGCTTTATAGGCGGTGTACGGCACATATAGCTATATAGCATCGATCCGCGTTTTTAGAGTTCATTATTGTATGTACACATGAGAATTACGAAAAAAAATTGCGGAAATTATATATTGTGGTCGAGGGGGGCCGAAGCATAGGGGTCGCGGCCAGGGGAGTCGTCAGCACTCTCTCCCTCAACGCATACAGTTCTGTCTACATATCACTGCACATACAGTCCTATATTATCACTCTACAGCTCCGGGCTTTACCGTATTCCTCCTATATCACATTCTAAACTTCTATAAACCTCCAACCCCCCCCCCCAAATCCCCTCAAAAGGGGTCCTCGCACCCAAACCCTCCCTGCATCTCACACCAACACGCTCTCTCCCAAAAAACCTCCTTACCAATTCCCCCAAAATCCGTCTTTATCATTAATTTTTACCCCAAAAATTTTTATAATCGTGTTCGCCCCCCCGGCCGTTCCTTGCATCCCCCCAATCCCCCTTACCCGCAAAAAAACGGCGATTTAACCAAGGTCGCAGCCCAACCATAAAAGTACCACACACAACAATGACGCCGTTAGTCCTAACCGCGTTAGGCTACCCGGTGATAAGCGAACACGTGATTATCCAGCGCAACCTCATTCCTTCTCTCCCCTTCCACCGTGGGGGGGGGGACCGGGACTGAGGATGGGATACGCGAATACCATGGATGGCGTAGGGAGTCAGCGAGGTCGCCAGGGTATTCTACAAACTAAATATTAACATTTCATAGAAAATAAAAATCCAAAAAATCCCTGAATTTCTTTATCATCCTCCTTTTCCCCCTCATGCACAAAAATACCATGGCTAGGCCATCAGAAATACAGAGTTTGTATACACATAACCAATGTAAAAGAGAGAGCGAGAGAGCCCCTGCATCCCCAGTAACTAAGACACCGCTCGCCCCCACCGTCACCCATCCTATTCTACAACAAAAACGCGCAGAGTACAATAATAAAAAATGAACTCCCCCAAACAAGCCAGCCAGCCAGCACCGCAGCGCTCACCGTGCAACTCCAATCCCATCCTACCCCACACCCTCCCCATATTTCCCACCCCCCCCCTTTTCCACTACCCCTACTCAACCCCATACCCCCATCATCCACCCCCCGTCCGCCCATCCACCCTCTCCCTATGCTGCCGATTCCTCAAATGGACCTCGAACCCCTCCACCGTCGTTCCAGGGCCGGGGGTATACAATTTCCCCGGACAATCGCTGCAGCGGATACGTGGGAACCACATGTACTTGACATTATTCGACGTCTCTGCTTCGGCGGGCGTGACGGGCATTTCCGTCGTAGCGTCGACGGCGAAGTAGCGCATCATCCCCTCGAAGCGGTCTTGTGTGTAGGTCTGCTGTAGGCCCTGGAGGCCTGCTATGAGCCATGCTGGTGGGGGTGGCTAGTAGATGTCAGCAGTGGCACTTGTTTGTCAAACGGGATCTGGAATTGGGGGAAAGGGGCGGAAGGGGGTTAGGGGGTAGGTAAAACTTACAGGCGCAGGCAAACTCTGCCCCTGCCCCGGCGGCGGCGGCGCATCCACCCTCCCCATCTGCACATTCATAACCGGTCCCGGCGGCCCCGGCGTCGTCGTCTGCGCCCCCCCACCACCGAGCTGCTGACTCTGCAGCCCCGGCGTCGACGGCGGTCCCATGCTCCCCCTCGCCGGCGTCCCCAATCCCGACACATTACTCTGGCTACGACTATGCTGGCTCAGCGGCTTCGTCGCTGCCTTCCGATCACGGAGGTACTGCCGCAGCTTCTCCTTCCCGATCTTAAGCTTGATGATGAAGCTCACGGGACCGTCGGGCGACTCGTCGCGCGCGTCGCGACCGCCGCCAAAGCGGCGCGCTGAGGTGCGCGTCTCGTGGTGGTGCAGGATTGCTTCGGGGGTTTCGGAGCGGCCTTGGTTCGCCATGCGTTGCTGGGCGGCTGTGGCGGCGCCGCGCATGTTGCGCGTGCGCAGCGTACCTTGTAGCTGGTTCGGCGCGGGCGATTCAGGCACGCTGTCGTCGCTGTCTTCCGATTCGGAGATCCCGTCGATGCCACCACTTGGGCCAGCGGCACCGCGCTTACCGCGGCCTGTGAGGCCGCCCACGCGCTTGAAGATGCGGCTTTCCTCGATCGTCTCAGCGGCGCCGGGGAGGACGGAAGAGACGGTGAGTGTGCGGACGGTGCGTTGTCTGTCCTTGAGATCTGGGAGTGTTGGACCACCACGGCGGTTGACGGAGCGCTTTTGGCGGCGCTGTTCGCGGGAGAATATGACCTCGTTCTTCTCGAGGTCCGTCCCCTTCATCTCGTACAGGAAGGGCGCGTATTCGCGAGCCTGTTGGTGGGGGCGGAAAGCGGAGGGGAGGGGTGTGGGGAGGAAGGCGGCGACGAGGTCGGAGTCTTCGACGGGTCGGCCGTCGAAGGGGTAGCCGACGATGTAGAGGGATTTGGTGAAGAGTTGGGATTGCTCGCGGATGCAGTGCGCGATTGCTGTTGTGAATTCGCCGGAGAGGGAGAGTTCGCGAGACATGGAGAGCGCGAACTCTTCGGGCGAGTTGAGAGGGTTGTTGACGTCCCATTCGAATTGGTCCACCAATGTATGCTGCCCAATCGTGATGTTCAGCTTGATCAGGATCCGCATCTCGTCGTTCTTGTATGCCAAATACGGGAGTTCTGGGTCCAGCGCGTCTTCTTCGATGTACACAGGTGGGCAGAAGTCCGAGAGCTGGTCGTAAATCTGGCGCATAACCATGTCGAGGACATGGTCGGCCGCAGGGCCTTCTACGCCGAAATCTTCGACCAGTTGCTCAGCGAATAGCTTCATTGGCACCACCCGGTCATGAAGATTCCACGTGAACGTGTCGCGCAGCTTAATCTTCTCCCAGTCGACGTCTAGTCGTATCGGTATCAGCTCTTCGACTTGCTCGGCCTGCTGGTTCAGGTCCTTGCGCTTGACTCGCAGCATCGGCGTGCGCTTATTGCCAGCGCGGATTTTCGACACGGGATAAAGCACCGACGGCACGGGCTCATCTGTGTGTCCATTCCCAAATCCATTGTATCCTTCTCCGTACAGACGACTCGGCGGGAACCATTTGCGATACTGTGTCCGTATGTCCGTGTAGTCCTGCACCTCGCCCAGTTTCCGATTGAACGTCTCCTTCTCATTCTGCTGAACCTTAATTAGCGCCGCGCTGTGAAGAAGATCGCGCGCCGCATATTTCTCAGCAACCGCTGGCCTCGGGGGCCCCTTCCGTCGGTGAGGAAGATCGATGGCGCTTTCTGTCGCCGCCGTCGTCGCCGTCGTCGAATTCGGAGGCGCAACCGAGGAAGAGGCTTGATGTTGTTCGGGCGCCATGGCGGGAGACCATGCGCGGAAGTACGCCCAGCGAGTCCAGATGAATAGACCCGTATGATATGCTGCGCAATGCTTAGGTCCAGTGCAAGTCGCTGTATGTTCCGGCCAGATTGGGCGTTGAGCACCGCGACACTCTCAGTTGGATGTTTCGCGCAGTCGCGACTTAAGGTTATACTGTAGTAGGGACACGGAAGAAGCCACTTCCCAATATGGGTTAGCTCGTCCCTCCCTTTACTCATGTACATCATGCTCCTTCTTACCTTGTACCCTTGTAATTGTAAGCGAGAACTTCAAAATTCAAGCCACAGTTGCACGTGATATAAATGCACCGCCACAGGGATTCTGAACGGGACTGGACCTTGATGACCTCGATGGGAACGAAGTGGGCTGCTATTGTGGCTGGTGCTCTATTGCTCGGGTCTTTGCCCACACAAACCAAGTCTCTTCGCATCGAACCAAGTCCAACTCAAACTGACAACACCCGCTCTGATCTTCTTCACTACGCAATATAAACAACTACCTTTTATTTTCTAAAACTACTACTTCAAAACAACCGCAAACATGGCCGAAGAGACCAAGGAAGTCGGTATGTATTTTATTTGGAATATTTATTCTTTATATTCCCATATTCCTTTCCAAAACCCTTATTATGACCCCGCTATCGAGCTTGCACACGACCCCACTTTGGGCGCATTTGCAGCTATTCACAACACAGAACGCAGGAATAAAGAGCCAACGCTGATGATATTGTGGTATAGATTACACGCTTAACAACCCGGATACTCTCACCAAGTACAAGGATGCCGGAGCCATTTCTCACAGGGTCCTCGAGGCCGTCTCCAAGCTCTGTGTAGCTGGCGAGAAGATCGTAGACATCTGCGAGAAGGGTGACAAGCTGCTTGAGGAGGAGATTGCAAAGGTCTACAGAGGAAAGAAGATTTCCAAGGGTATGTCCATGCTAAAATTCTGACGTTCTGACGTTCTGAAGACGTCACTCACTCACTGTTTCATCAGGTATCTCCCACCCCACCACCGTCTCTCCTTCCTCCTTCGTCACCCCATATACCCCTCTCAAGTCCGACGAGGCCGAGGCCGCCGTTGCCCTGAACGCTGGCGATGTGATCAAGATCCAGCTCGGTGCACAAATCGACGGCTTCGGAACGATCGTTTGCGACAACGTCGTCGTCCCCGGCGGCGAGGATGAGGGCCGCACCGCAGACCTGATCCTGGCTACCCACTACGCGAACGAGCTTCTCCTACGCCTGATGGTCCCACCCGGATTATTGTCGACCGGTACACCTGAGGAGAAGGCCAAGGCCGCTGCCCAAAAGCCAATTAACCAGAGCCGCATGACCAGCCTTCTCGAGAAGGTCGTCAAGAGCTACGACTGCAACCTCGTCGAGAGCACCACCTCGTGGCTGTTCAAGCGCAACGAGATTGAGGGAGAGAAGAAGATCGTGCTCGCACCAGGAGAGGGCTCCAAGGGCGATGGTATCCCAGAGGTCGGCGAGGTTTGGGGTGTTGAGATCGGTGTCTCCCTGGGAACCGGTAAGCTCAAGAACCTTGAGAACAGAGCTACTCTCCATCGCCGCACCACCCTCACCTACGGTCTCAAGAGAGACAGCTCCAAGAAGACCCTCAACGAGGTCGTCAAGAAGTTCGGTACCTTCCCATTCTCCCTCAGGCAACTCGACGACGAGAGGCAGGGCAAGGTCGGTGTTGTTGAGTGTGTTCGCGGCAACGTTTTCCGCGCGTACGAGGTTGTTGGTGACAAGGACGGAGCTGCCGTTGCCAGACTTCTGACCACCATCGGTAAGTAAAACGCTATATAACTGACTTCTGATTTTCATCTAACATCGTCTTAAGCCATCACCAAGAACGGCGTCCAGAAGCTCGCTGCCGCCCCAGCCCTTGATGTGTCCCAGTACAAGACCGACAAGAAGATCACCGACGAGGAGATCCTCAAGATCCTCGAGGAGCCCATCGCAAAGCCCAAGAAGGCGAAGAAGTAGATCACCAAACCCCAGCTCCTGCTGCTTCGGGGGAGGGGCCATGTCGCAAGAAGTCGAATGACCTAAGTAGTAAATGACTGACGTTTCATAATCTGGCGATCGTGTCTTTCAAACTGGAACCTCACTTGGAGTCAAAAAACAGGAAGGAGTTGCCCCTATTGACATCATTTGGGGTATAGGAAGCATCTTCTGCCACTTTTTGTATTTCCTTGTACTGGGTGATGGTTGAAATGCGCGAGTTAACTTTTGGCGACCGATTGCGTCACGAAAACTAAGCTTGATCATCTTTTTTTGTATGGAAGGGAGTAGCGTTAGCCACAAATTCCAACAACTGAGAATCGTGATCTCCACGAGGATTTTTTTTTTGTTTGGATAGACCAACCATGCCTTGCCCGTTCCAACGTACGGATTCTGTGCCACCCTCATTGTTACATGACCGTCTGATTTCTGCAAGTTATGAAATTAGTAACGAACAGTTTCAGTGAATCAACTAAAACTATAGTATCTGAACCTGTCCCACAAAATATGACACACAATAACGGTTCCTATAGAACCTGTGTATTACCGTGTGACCATTTCCTACATTTCAGCCCCGACATGTAACATAACCCGCATCCTTCCAGGAAGGAGTCCGAACATCCCGACTGCAAAGCATTTATAGACCTCTTTGTCCCGCGTTTTCAGAAATCCCATAACCGCAGATTTCGTCCCAACATCACAGACTTAGCCCTTCGATACTTCAGCCGCTACTATGCATTTCAAATCCATCATTTTCGGCATAACTGCTCTGTTTGTCGCGGCTGCCCTAGCTGAGGATCCTCAGGGCCCTTGTATTAGAATAAATGAAAGGGGACTGGCGGAATATGACTGCGATAGCTGCTCTTGTTCTTAAAGTTTGGGCCATGTTGCGATATTGACGAGCATTGCCACGGCGGGTGTTGTCTAGTTCAAAATGATCTATATTGAGATTCAACCTCCCCCCCCCATTACTACCTGGGCTTAGGAATAACTTAGGAAGTGGGTGGTGAAGGCTCTGGAGAAGGAGATTGTGGGGAGTAAGTGATGGGGGTTGGGAACGTGGCGAGGAGTGTATGGGTTCCATAGTTCTGTATCATCTGCATAAGTACGAATGCAGTTGATACAGTACCCATGAATTCGGTTCTCTCAATTTGAGGCATTAGCGACCAGTTATATCGGTCAAAAGGCGCTGCTGCCTAATGCAAGAGTGTTGTTGGCCATGCCTTGATTCTTCCCAATATTTCGCAATACATAACATGAGGCATAGTTTCTTGAAACAGAAGATGGAATAAAGACAGACAGCTGTGCTCCCTATATAAAGGAAACGAAACTCAAATAGCAATTTATCTCTCCCTATCTTATTATACAATATGTGCAACTATTTGGACCAAACGTTGTACTACACCAAATGTCGAGCCCAGCCTCGCCATATAGAAACAACACAGACATGGTATGAATGCTTGCTAGCTAAAGCTAATGGGCATTACTGTGCGGATGCAACGCCAACTAAAGGCGGCAATGACAAGGTGATAATGATGGGATCATCGAAAAGGAAGGGCGATTGCCCCATGTGTCCGCCTCAAACTTAGAAGTTCGTATCCATACATCAATAATCAGATATTGTAATAACGTCAGAACCAGCTTGTTACTTGCGAAATCTTGTCAGGAGCAAGAGCGGAAGAAGAGACGCTAGAGTTATGGCTATTGGGAATGCGGGCGATTGAATAAGCGCATATGGTTTAATCCACCTGGCCTCCGCAGATTTAGTAGCAACTAGGGATTGTTAGGACACAAATATCTCATGAATGGGATTCATACCTTCTGCCTTTATATCCTCTAGAAGCTCGTCTACATTTGCGTACCCTTGGGCCCAGCACTTCGCAATAATGCCGTTGAACGCATGTAAAGAGCTCAGGCTTGGATATTTTCCGAGAGCATATGCGTCACTTATCTCCCAGTCCGGAAGCCCTTTGTATGGCTTCGACCCTGTCATTACCTCGTAAAAGGTAGAGCCAAGAGCGAATATCTCACTCTTTATCGAGGCGTCTGTAATGCTAGGATGTTCATGGCTTGTCTCGTAGCAGACAAGAGCAGGTTCCTCATCAATAGCAGAGCCAGCAAAGTCGCCCAATTTCACGTTGAGGCCATGATCAATGAATATGTTGTTACAGGAGATGTCGCCGTGGAAGACATTTTTGGAATGGACATAAGCAACCGCTTCTGCAATCTGTTCAACCCAGCCAAGCTGCACTGAAAGCGCAAGAGGTTTTGTCTGGACTTCCAAGTATTGTCTTATAGATCCATGACAAGCATATTGTAGGATAATGTTATTTCCCATGTCTCCGTAATAACGGACGACCCTATCATGGTGACCAAGCCGTTTGTATACGCGCTTCTCCCTCTCCATCTCCATCAACGGTCGGTCAGAGGTCGTCGAAGCGAACTTGACAACGGCATCAAGGCGAGCAACTATTGCCGTAATCCCCGCCCCCAGAATATCTTTGCCATCTACACCATGCGGAAGTTGCATTGCGTCACCCATTAGGTGCTGAGACTCAGAAATCGTTATGTTGATGTTCGGTGTTTAGGTATAGGTGTGTTGTCCCTGTTAGGATCGTTAAATTTAGGTGTGGTGGTGCGTGCGTACGTTGAAAGGGGGTGCATGTCCATCCGGTGACAGACATAGCGGCGGCGCAGGCGATACTTCAATTTAATTCCGCTCCCTCTCTATTTATGATATTGCCTGGCCTTATTCCGACTATTATTCAAATGATTATTAGGATTGGTGTGCATATATGAGGCTATGTGAATTACGTAGAATACGA
Organism: Pseudogymnoascus sp. 03VT05; assembly: GCA_001662645.1. Taxonomy (NCBI): domain Eukaryota; kingdom Fungi; phylum Ascomycota; class Leotiomycetes; order Thelebolales; family Thelebolaceae; genus Pseudogymnoascus; species Pseudogymnoascus sp. 03VT05. The sequence goes on from KV459404.1 coordinate 134,984, forward strand.
CGCGTATCCAGAATAAATAAATATATTATAATATTTATTTGGAATATTTGACTTCTCGGAACAGTTTCGTATTGTACCAAAATATCTCAAATGCACCCAGATATTATTTTTGTAAACTGCAGCCAAAACTGAGGCGGCTCATATCGAACTCCACATGATTTCCACCACTGAATATTCAAATAGTGGTATGCTTAACCTCCAGTACCCATACCGCGTGCATATGCCAACGATATCAAACGCCCGCAATCTATCCTGACGCCTTTTCATATATCAATGTGCAGTCCGCCCTTTTAAGTTCAAGAGAGCTTAACACTCTCAAGGGTGTGGTCAACCTTCTTCAGGTAGCTTGCCATCTGGTTCGGATCGCGCATTGCTACTATAACGTCATCGGGTAATCTGGATTTTAGCAGAGCCTGGTTCAGTTAGTACAGCAATATCAACTTCATACGACAGCGGAACTTGCCTCCTTCACTGCGTCAAACTTCTCCTCCGTCGCCGTATACTCCCTCGTGACCTTCTTGGACTTAAAATCTATGTAGACCCTCGTATCCCTGATGCGCACAAGCACATTATCCAGTCTCATAAAGTTCCTCGCCAGGATCAACATCCTCTCCGGCATGACCCTCAGCTTAATCGAGTAGAGCGAGATCCCATTGTCGTCCAGCTCGCTCTCATACAGCACTACCTCCTCAAAGTGTAAGATCGGATCCGGGCGCTTCAAGAGCTCAATCGGGATCGGCTCCATGTCAGGTGTGAATGGGGTAGGTGACGCGCCGCCTACAGTGCCCTTGTAATCTGTGCTGTATGACCAGTCGAATGGCTTGACGACCTCTTTGATGGTCTCGTGTGTTTTCTCCCTGTACTAGTCAACTTTGGCTCCTGGAAAGCTTAGATAGCGTCTTACCTGCTCTCCGACCATTCCCGTGAGTATGCGACCTTCAACATCGTCTTATCTGTCTTATCCACCCGGTCTAATGCATCGAACGAGTTGAACTCGAGACACCAGCCCTTCTCCGCGTTCTCCACTGACACCATGTTGTCGCCGAAGATCATCTCTGGCACGGGGATGCCCAGCTTCTCGGACATGGCATCGATGGCGTCGGACTTGGAGATTGGGAGCTTGCGCGTGCTGATCGTCCATCCGTGCTGGGAGAAGGAGACCGTCGCCGATTTGGGGTTACCGGGCGACGGGAACGATTCTGTGATGGGGCCGTTCAACGACATTTTGAGGGATATAGAGAGTGTATATTATGCGCTCGGAGTTGCCCCGTAGAAAGTCGAAGGTTGTACACCTCAAAGCTGTAAAATGTTGTTGAAATAATGAAACCTTACGGTGCTGTAGAGGCCCGGATTGAGTTGGAGTGGGGTTATAGATAGAGTACCTTATTTGGTGGGGTTGGATGTTCCGTACCCTTGTTCGTTGCTCCGACAACACCATAGCTCCCGTTATTATGTTGACCCTCAATTGCTCCAGGCGCTTTGAAGAACAACGACATCTAGCATCGCCAAACGACCAACGCAATTCCACGTTCGGAAACTAACTATCTCCTTGACTTGCAGCGGTATAATTCTGGAAGGGGATAACTCTCACAATGGCAAGCCGGGGACTCGAATCTCGGTTCGAGCACTTGTCCGTGACCGATGAGAATGACGGTGGAGAGGGTTTCAAGAAGACTGGACTCAAGTCCAAAGTAAGTACATTGGAATGTTTATATGTATATCTTCTAATGGCAATCTAGATTGCCCCAAAATCGCAACTATCGCAAACTTCAAATGGCGGAAACCTCCTCAAGATGGCGCTTTCAAACAACAACCCAGCGCCGGTAACAACAGTCACCGTCCCCTCCCAAGCAGCACAATGGCGCGGATCAAATGCACCTGCGAGCGCAACATCACCCCCCCGAAAGGCCACATCCACATCCTCAAGGCCCTCCGACGAGCTCGTAAAAGCAGAGCAGAAAGCGCCACAAATTTACGTCATGCCCCAGCCAAAGGAGTTCCATCTGGGCATGTTCGAGATTGGGAGGCCGCTAGGAAAGGGCAAATTCGGGCGTGTATATCTTGCCAGAGAGAGAGGCACCGGGTTCATCTGTGCCCTGAAGGTGCTGCACAAGTCCGAAATCCAACAGGGCAAAGTAGAGAAGCAAGTCCGCCGAGAAATCGAGATCCAGTCCAACTTACGGCATCCAAACATCCTCCAACTGTATGGCCACTTCCACGACAGCAAGCGAATCTTCCTCATTCTGGAATTTGCGGGCAAGGGCGAGCTATACAAACATCTGAGGCGCGAGAACAGGTTCCCTGAGTGGAAGGCAGCGTCGTACATCGCGCAGATGGCTGCGGCGCTCAAGTACCTGCACAAGAAGCACGTCATACACAGAGACATCAAGCCGGAGAATATTTTGATGGGTATCCATGGTGAGATTAAGATTTCGGATTTCGGATGGAGCGTGCACGCACCGAACAATCGCCGCCAGACAATGTGCGGAACTCTTGACTATCTGCCCCCGGAGATGCTCAAGCCGGGGTCGGGGGATAACTGGTATGGCGAGAAGGTCGACCTGTGGAGTTTGGGCGTCTTGGCGTACGAGTTCCTCGTTGGAGAGGCGCCGTTCGAAGATACTATGATTATGACACAGAGGAGGATTACGAGGGCAGACATGACTGTCCCTTCGTTCGTTTCTCCGGAGGCGAAGGACTTGATCAAACGAGTAAGTTTTTGTATATCTACCTTATTCGGATACAACTGACATTTATAGCTCCTAGTTCTGGACCCCGAGAAGCGTATCCCGCTTGACCAGGTCCTGCTCCACCCCTGGATCATGAAGCACTGTGTGAAAGGGGAGCGAGCAACACAGCGAGAGTCGAAATCATCAGGCAGCAAATCCTCTCTCGAGGGTCGGGAATGAACTACGAATCCCTTTTATCTTCTCTAATTGTATCTGGCGGAGGCGTTTTAACTTGGATGGGACAGGACAGGGGAATTGGACATGATATGCATGAAAGTTGGAGTTGGAGTTTCTATGTTTTCCAGCCTTAACGCCTACGCTTACCCATGCAAATGATAACTACATATATATATACTATACAAACAAATGTTGTACAAACGCAATGTGATCGTGATAAAACACATTACCGGTAGATCTCGTCGAATGGCCGAGTATCCGCAAAACATGAGTCCCAAACTTCGTTGACCACCTTGGTCGCATGTACATCGTCCTTGCAGCTTGGGCGATTCATGACGGACCGAATAGCCCTGTTCCTAACGCAGTTCTGGTGTTGTTGTGTGAGCGTGAAGTTGCTCCTTACGAAGAACTCTCTGGTCCACCTGCACTCGCCGCTCAGGCTGGATGCTCGAATCTACAGGGTTGTCAGCACAATGAAATAACCATCCAGTCAAACCTCTTACCTCTGTGCACGCCGCATGCCGTAAGTCCGACCAGTCTACCTTCCACCTCAAGTGATCCCAAGCATGTACCATCTCGTGGGCCAACGTATCCTCCAGATGTCCCTGATTCCTCATCTCATTCGCGCAAATCAGAATACCGTGATCTGGACTGAACCCGCCCCCCTGCCTAACCGTATGCTCCTTCCCATCCTCCCCAATAACTCGCCGCGTAGGACATCGGCGACACTGCACGTTATTCCGGTCCAGTTTGCCATTCAGGTCCATGATGTTCTTGGACATGAAGCGGATCGTCGGCGAGTACTCGAACAGGTAGTCCCGCCACTTGTCGCAGTTACTGCAGTCTCGCGCCTCGTTGCGGATGTATGCGTCCTCACGGAATGCCTCCTGTCCCTCCCGGCTCATCTTGCCCAGCAGGATGTTGAAGTAGTTCGCCCATCGCTTGGTCGGGTCGTAGCCCGTCTTCGCCGGGTCATTGTTAGGGTTCCATGCCGACACTGCAGGGCGCTCAGTCGAGCTGGCTGTTGCCTGTGCCTGCTCCGCCGGGGGTGTCTGCGATGCCATTGTGTGTTTGGTCAAGCTAGTCGCGCTGGTGAGTTTCCAAACTAGACGCGGACTCCCTAATGGAGTCGCCGTACTAGTACGCCGAGCGCGATTTAAAGGCGGTGAGAAAAAAGTTGGCCGTATTCTGCCGGGTTCGGTGGGGTACCGATGCGATACTCGGAGCTTTGACAGGGCGCACCACTAAACTCCAAACAAAGGTGGGGGGGCAAACGACGACACCGAGGATCTCCATTCAGCCGGTTTATCAGCCTTGTCCAAGTTATCTATAAAGCGACTTATTCCCCTGCCTTCTATGGCGGATTGTGATGTCAATGTAGCAAACATGAAGGGACCAAAGCCCTTGACTATTGTCATAAAACTTGGTGAGTCGACTCATATTTGGCCCACAGCCCCATTAACGCTCATTGCTCAGGCACGAGCTCGATTGTTGATGAGCATACGCATGAGCCGCTCCTCTCAATCTTGTCTCTCATTGTTGAGACTGCTGTGAAGTTACATGAAGATGGACACAGAGTTATTCTTGTCTCCTCGGGCGCCATCGGCGTTGGCTTGAGGCGTATGGACGTGAAGAAAAGACCAAAGCATTTGCCTCGCATTCAGGTCTGTCAACACCACTCCAGCCCAATATCTGGCATTGCTGACTTTTCTCCAGGCTCTGGCAGCAATTGGGCAATGCAGACTTATGGGGCTATGGGACAGTCTCTTCGAGCAGCTCCGCACACCCATCGCTCAAATCCTTCTGACCCGCAACGATATTGCCGATGTAAAGGCCCCCCTAACTAGCTCTCTACGAATATGTACACTAACACAGCATCCCAGCGTTCACAATACATCAATGCAGTCAATACGATTAACGAGCTCCTCGATATGGGCGTGATCCCCATTGTCAATGAGAACGATACTCTTGCCGTTGCTGAAATTAAGTTTGGTGACAACGACACCCTGTCGGCCATCACGGCCGCCATGGTCCACGCCGACTATCTGTTTCTCATGACTGACGTCGACTGCCTCTACACCGCGAACCCGCGCACGAATCCCGACGCTGAGGCTATTGAGGTCGTCGACGACATTGACGCCCTGCAAGCCGATGGTGAGTCACATTGCCTTCTCTCCTCTCCCACCTCTTAACTAAACTTTCTAGTCTCCTCCGCCGGCTCCTCCCTAGGAACAGGCGGCATGAGCACCAAAATCGTTGCCGCCCGCCTCGCCTCCTCCGCTGGTGTCACCACCATCATCGCCTCCTCGGCACACCCGCAATACATCTTCCCCATTGTATCCTATACGCAGTCTCTTGGCCTACCCCGCAACAAATCCCTCACAGCCCTCTCCGCCCTCAATACCCCGGCCGCTAGGTCTCCCGGCTACTCATCGCCCTCGCCCTTCGATCCATCTAACCTCCCGGAACGCCCCCCTCACACCCGGTTCTCCCCGTCACGCCACCCTATCCGTGACCGCTGTTTCTGGCTCCTTCACGGTCTTGCCCCTCACGGGACGATCTACATCGACGCCGGCGCGCACCGCGCGCTAAGCAACAAGGCTGGTCTTCTTCCCGTCGGAATCGTGGACGTCGATGGCACGTTCGGCCAGCAGGAGGCGGTCCGCATAGTGGTCGTGGAGCGGATCACGCCTGTGACCCCCGCAAGGAGTGTCGCTGAGGAGGCCGAGGCAGCCTTCGATGGCGCGGCTGCTGCGACTACGTCTGCCGGTGATGGACTGGCGCACACTTACACGCAAACCCCACCGACTGGGACTCCGCCTAGCTCTACCCCGCTCTCGGCGCCAATCACGGCGCTACCCATCCATACCCACCGACGCTCAAGCACCCCGCCCCCGCCGCTCTGGCGTGGAACTCCACTTGAGGTTGGACGCGCTCTGGTCAACTATAGTAGCGCGGAGATCAGTCGCATTAAGGGACTACATAGCGAAGGCATTGGAGAGGTGCTCGGTTATGCGGATAGTGAGTATGTAGCACTGAGGGAGAACGTGAGCTTGGCCGTCTTTTAGACAGAGATCGGCAGGGCGGCAGAGAAGATGATGGGGGTTGGGTTTTCCTAGATTTTTCATAGATGCGACCAAACAAAATTTAGATTGGGACTGGGATTGGGGGGGAGACTGGAGGCATGGTTTTTGATCAACTCAAACCCATGGGCCTTACGCACAGTGTAGTCCCTGGGCGTTGGAGGCCAAGAATGCTATTCTTTTCGGGCATAATTGTAACGTGAAATCACGCATAGACGGACATAATAGGGGGAAGTAGATATCGGCGTATATCCAGTATGGGGTCTAGTTAGAGTCTAGTATGAGGTATTTCAAGGTATATCATTTCTCTAGTTGCATACAATGTCAAGGTTCTGTCAGGGCCCTGTGCATAGTTTACCATGTTTGAGGATGCTCGACAGCGGGGTTTACCATATAGGGCGCCAAGTGCATGGCTGACATGTGCCGCCGTGCCGCCGTGGATCATGTACCTGGCAAATGTCTAAGCCACCTGCGTCACACCGCCTTGAAATTAATTGGCTGATTTAAGTTTCTACCTAAGGAACCAAGGCAGCAACTCAGATATTTAGATAACCCCGATGGCACGTGACTAAATACATTTGCATCACGTGTATAATCACGACTCTAATAATGCACGTGACACTGCAAGTGCAGTGTCACGTGCATTATTAGAGTATTGTCACGTGCAACCATCCTTATCGCAACCCGATAACATCACAAATCAACGATAATCAAGATAAGATATCCGCCCCTCTCCTCCCCGCCGTCCTGTTCCTGCCCTTGTCATGTCCCTCCCCTCTCCGCCCACGCTCACCGAATCAAGCATCCCGCTCCTCCCCCCCATTCTTCTCTCCGCCCCCCTCCCACACCCCCTCCGGCTTTGCTGTTTACAGCTAGGAGCCGGGACTCGTTTACTTTATAATGACATGCCTCATGGCGGGGCCAAATGCAATGACAAGAGACTAGGAGGAAAAATATTTGCGCACTCCCTCCTCCTTTTCACTATTCCTCTACTCCTCCTCTACCATTCTCCTCCCCTTCATCTTCGATAGAGTATACTGGAATCGTCGAGCCTGTGCCGTGAAACTATACCCGGTGTTAACCTCGTCATCCTTACCTCAGTGGTGAAGCGCGCTTATAATCAGCTATATACCCGCAGTATACCCGCTCTTCAGAGGAGGAACGCAAAAGGAGATCCCCCACCAAACAGGCTCACCATGTCTTCCCCCTCTCCCTCCCCCTCACTCTCCCCCCGCCCCTCCCTCCCCGCGCGCCTCGCCGCCCGTCTCCCCTCCCGCCTACGCATCCTCCCCTTCCCCGCCATCCGCATCATCGCCTTCCTCATCCTGATAAACGCCCTCCTCTGGGCCGCCAGCGGCGTCGTCATCCACTACCACCCCTACCTCTCCGGCCCCGCCATCCTCTCCTACACCCTCGGCCTCCGACACGCCCTAGACGCCGACCACATCGCAGCCATCGACCTAATGACCCGTCGCCTCGTCGCGTCCGGCCAGCACCCCGTCACAGTCGGCACGTGGTTTAGTCTCGGCCACTCCACCATCGTGATCATAACCTGCATCGTGGTCGCCGCCACGGCTGGCGCGCTCGAAGAGCGTTTCGGTGGCTTCTCGCGCGTCGGTGGTATTATAGGGACAGCTGTTAGCGCGGGGGTTCTGATCCTGCTGGGGATTGGGAACGGGTATTTGCTGTTTAGGCTGGTGAAGCGGATGCGTGCTGTGTTGCGGCGGCAGGGGAGGGCGGAGGTGGGGGGGGATGGGGAGAAAGATGGGCTGTTGGGGGTGGCGGGGGGTGGGATCCTGTTGAGGGTGTTGAGGAGGGTGTTTCGGTTTATTGATCGCCCGTGGAAGATGTACCCCCTCGGTGTGCTGTTTGGGCTGGGCTTCGACACGAGTAGTGAGATTGCGGTGTTGGGGATTGCGTCGGTGCAGGGGGCGTCGGGGACGAGTTTGTGGTTGATTCTGATTTTTCCGTTGTTGTTTACTGGTATGTGATTCCCCGCGTAGTATGGATTAAGAGAGAGAAGAGAGATACAAACTAACACCCCCTAGCCGGAATGTGCCTCCTTGACACCACAGATGGTGCTTTGATGATGACGCTCTACACCACCAGCGCCAAAGCTCGTGACCCCCTCGCCACGCTCTACTACTCCATCATCCTCACCGGTATCACCGTGATGGTAGCGATCTGTATCGGCACGATCCAACTTCTTTCGCTCATCGCTAATGTGGCGGAGCCAGAGGGACCATTCTGGGACGGCCTGGAGACGCTGGGGGAGTATTATGATGTTCTGGGAGGGTGCATTTGTGGGCTATTTGTGATAGGGGCTGTCGGGGGCGTGATAGCATATAAACCCTGGAGGAGATGGGTTGCGAAGGATTGGGAGGAGGAGGAGGTTGTTGATGAGGGGGACAGGAAGGAAGCGTGCCTTGAGAAGGGGGAGGGTGGTATTGGTGGTGGATCGGGGACGGGGGTTGGAGAGAAGTTGCCACTTGGGAAGGAGGAGGGCCGCCATGAAACTGGTGGGGCGGATAGGGTGGTTCAAGTGGACTTGCTGGGTAACGGCCATGACGATATCGAGACGGCTGAAGTGCCAGTGATGAGCACTACCTTCGCCTCCGGAGAGGGCACTGAACAGACAAAGAGCTCTGCCATCTCCCCTGAGATTGTACAGGACTCGCAGGCATCTCAAACCGCTCCTGTGTCGGGAACAGACGTAAAGAACGACGATATACCCTCGAAGCCAGCGAGATGAGGCACGTTAGAAATGTTACACAGTGTAACAGCTGTACAAACCATATAGTTAATAAATACCATAAAAACCGGGCAGAACAAAACTCCCTCCCCAGTGATATTTGATATTTCAGAGGACAGCGAGGTCCTTAATTATCTTATAACTCCCACCCCGCCGTCTCCGTTACTCTTGCTTTCCCCTGTAGCCACGGAGGCTGTCGCTTTTCCGTACGACTATAGTCGTTGTAGCTTTCCCCGAGGCTACGATCGCTATTACCCATCCCTACCGTCTCTGTTACTATCGCTTTTCCCTATAGCCATAGTTGCTATGCGCCGCCCTCACTCTGTGGTCTCCGGTTGCGGCATATGTTCTCAATTGGGTTAGGTTTATGAGGCGTAAAGAGGGGGTTGGGTGAGACGGACGAGTCGCATGAGGATACGGTGATAGCGGGGTCAGTGTGGTGAAGGTAAGCAGGGGTGGTGATAATGGTGTGGAGGAATGGGGTAAATGAGGGGGATATAGTGAAATAGTAGTATTCAAATATAAATATGAGTGTAGTTATGAAGCAAATTTAGCAAACATCCACACTATGAGACGGGAGCGGAAGAAGAGGCCGCTTTCCTGCCGCATACCCGTTCTCACGTAGTTAATCGAAATATTTAAAATTCCAGTGTAATCTTCTCGGCATAAATTTCGGGCGGGGTTATGGGATTTGTCCTAGCGGTTTAAGATGCACAGTGCGACTTGACCTGCCCAAAACGTTGCATTGGAGTTAACAGCTTACTCCACACTTTGATGTTACTGTAGATCACCACGCTATGGAATTTTATATGCTGATAACTTTCTTAGCCACTCAGTGCCATCCATTTTAGTCTTAGATTTTAGATTATGCTTAAAGTTTGCGACATCCTCATTCTTTGCTTTGCTAAATTAACCTCCAAAATGCATCTTCTCAGCAGTGGACAGGTCTTGGCTGCTTTTTTATGGGCTTCCAACGCCCACGCATCACCAGATACGTCAAAGCCACACAATTTTAACGTTTTAAAATATGTCAATCCTCTTATTGGGACCATCAATGGGGGCCACGCATTTGCTGGTGCGTCGCTGCCATTCGGAATGGCAAAAAGTGTAGCAGATGTCAACAGTAAAGAAGAGAGGCAAGGAGGTTTTGCTTCAGATGATAGTGATATCACGGGCTTCTCACACATGCACGACTCAGGGACAGGTGGTGCTGCGTCACTTGGGAATTTCCCCATCTTTGCTCAAACCGGGTGCCCTGGGGACGAAATCAACAACTGCAAGTTCACGAAGGTAGACCGAGCGTCACGAAGAATAAATGGATCGGTAGAAGTGCGCCCTGGCTACTTTGCTATTACTCTAAACACGTCGATTCATACTGAAATGACAGTTACGAACCATACTTCTTTGTATAGATTCACGTTTCCAACAAATGAAACCTCGAATGCTACCTATCCCAATCAGACAACCCATGCATTGCCGCTTAGTCCTCTCATTCTAGTGGACTTATCGGATCTCCCTGATTCAAGAATAAAGGGAAGCATAGCAGTGGACCCTACCAGTGGCAGAATTACAGGAAATGGGACGTTTACACCTTCCTTCGGAATTGGATCTTACAGCTCCTACTTCTGTGCCGATTTTTCTGGCGCTGCTATCAGAGACACGGGAGTTTGGATGAACAATCGAGCGGGCAGCGAGCCTAAGCATCTTAGTGTAGCAACGGATGGTGTCAACTCTCCCCCTTTGCCAGCCGGTGCATGGACTCAATTCCATGCCCCTACTTATAAAAACGAGATTCTTGTTAGGGTTGGTCTTAGTTTCATCAGTGAGGCAAAAGCATGTCAAAATGCCGAGCTGGAAATACCTGATTTCGGATTTGACAAAACTCTTCAAGTTGCTGAAGATGCGTGGAGGTCGAAGTTGTCTGTGGTCAAGATCAACGCCACTGGAGTTAGTGATGACATCCAGACTGTTTTCTGGAGTGGAATGTATAAGAGTATGATTTCGCCACAGGATTTTACCGGCGAGAACAAACTGTGGGATAGTTCTGAGCCCTACTACGATTCATATTATTGCATTTGGGATTCTTTCCGAAGTGTCCACCCCCTCCTGACAATCGTTGATCCTACAAGCCAAACCCGGATGATACGGTCTCTGATTGACATTTATCGACATGAGGGTACGTTGCTTCCGCTTCACTAAGTGAAGACCTCACTAATACTGTATAGGCAAACTCCCTGATTGCAGGATGAGCTTTTGCAAAGGACTCACACAGGGAGGGTCGAATGCGGATATTGTTCTAGCCGACTCGTATCTAAAGAACATCACAGAAGGAGTCGACTGGGCTACTGGCTACGAGGCTGTGGTTTCCGATGCCGAAGATGAACCCCTTAACTGGTCTGTAGAAGGGCGCGGTGGGCTACACAGTTGGAAAAACTTGCATTACATCCCAACTGATGACTTTGATCCCTATGGATTCGGGCCCTTCACAAGAAGTATTTCTCGCACGGTCGAGTACGCTTACGACGACTTCTGTATTGCTGAAATGGCAAAGGGAATGAACAAGATTGCTGACGCGGAGAAATACCTCGAACGCTCAGAGTATTGGAAAAATATGTACAATCCACATCAGACATCCCATATCGATGGCAAAGACACGAACTTCGTTGGCTTCTTACAGCCAAGATACCTGAACGGCACCTGGGGCTATCAGGACCCAATGCTCTGTTATCCGCTATACAACTTCACCTCCTGCTATCTTTCGCCAGGGGGCCACGAGACATATGAAGGCAGTAGCTGGCTATACACTTTCTTTGTGCCACAAGATATGGCCTCTCTAATCCTTACACTCGGTGGCCCCGAAACATTTATCAAGCGCCTCACATACCTTCACTCATATCCGGATCTTCTCTACCTTGGGGATGAGCAGGCATTCCTCCCGGTTTTCCAATACCACTATGGCGGCCGGCCAGCCCTATCCGCTGTCCAGGCACATAACTGTATACCCAGCCAATTCAACAACACCTTTAATGGTATTCCAGGAAACGAGGACAGCGGAGCCATGGGATCTTTCTCGTCCCTCGCGATGATGGGACTCTGGCCTGTAAGCGGCCAAGACGTGTATCTCATCACGCCTCCGTTCTTCAAAGAGGTCAACATAACGAACGGCCAGACTGGCAAGACTGCAGTGATACGAAATATTAACTTTGATGCCGAATATGAAAACGTGTTCATCCAGAGTGCTACGTTGGACGGGGCTCCTTACCACAAGAATTGGATATCGCACAGCTTTTACAGTCAGGGCGGCGTGCTAGCATTGACATTAGGTAGAAATGAGAGTGCATGGGGGACAGGGCACCATGACTTGCCACCGAGTTCATCGACGAGTGGAGCGGCTTAATAGAAGCAGGTTTGGCCATTCTCAAGTTAGCTGAACTTTCACATAGGCAGGCAGCATGCATAAAGTCTACATTATCAACGTCCTCGTCTAATTAATGACTGATGAAATGTGATGCTCGCAGTGCTAATGATCTGAGGTGTTATTGATTTTATGATGTTAGGTTGATGTTTTCTATAAGAGGAAGTAAATTTGATAAAACGTTAACGTATTTCACGAGCGAGTCGCCCACACGGGCGAGTCGCCCACCAAAACACCAAAATATGACTATTACTACCTACTACTATAACACCACCCTATATAATGACCCTCAATCAATTGTAATTGAATCCTCGTGCCTCGTACATGTACGGGAGTTATGGCCCATAATACCACATAAGCCACAGCGCTTCTGTCGGCCCTTAGAGCCTACCTGCTGACTACTCTCACTTGCTACCTCCGTACGGAGTTGAGCATCAACCTCAGCACTCTGAAGCATATCCTCTCCCTCTCGTACAGAGAGGCTTTCCCCTTACATTATACGTCTCTTACGCTTCCTTTCCTTCCTCTTCTTCTGTTCATTTGCTTCTTATAGAGCCTTTACTTCTGCCTTAAGTAGAACAGCAGAATGCATCATCATTTCTACCCCTTTAACAAGGCAGCTAACAGCATTATTAATTAACGTAGGAGAGCTGTTCTAATGTTATACGATGCGGTTCTTAATGTGCTCTGTTTGAAAGTTAAGCTCCTATATAGTTTAAGGAGTCTTTAAAGTCTAATTGCTACTCTTAACTATAGGAGGAGTTAGAGTCCTTAAGCGTAGATTTAAGTGAGAGAGGACAGTCTATAGCTTGTATAGAACTAGCCCTATAGCCTAGAATCTGCTCTTAATGTTCTGCTCTGTAAATGTAGCTTTAAATGCTTCTTTGAATATAGAGAGGAACTTAAGCTTTATGATATGATTTAGCCTGTTCTATATAAAGGTTTTAATCTGCTTTCTATACAAAAGCTTTAGTAGAGCAAAGCAGTTCACATTAAGAGGCTAAAGAATATGTAATAAGTGTAGTGGCATACAGAGGGTAATTATCTTCTGTTCTATGCAGTAATGTTAAAATTAAGCAGAGAGGTGGCTCTTATGCCTATTAAGAATAAGAAGGCGATAGGTTCTAACCGTACAAGCATTTATATATTAATTAAAGTGTTGAATCCACTCATACCTAATTAAATTTAAAGTCTACCTATTCTTACTTAGTATAATCACCTAATCGTCTAGTAATCCTAAGTTGTTGTACTAAGCTGAGAGGTGATTTTGCACCTTGAAAATGATGAACGGCAGGAGTCCCATCCGTACGAATTAACACCTTAGATAATTAACACCCACTCTCTATTTCTAGGCTGTATAGTCTTTAGACGACTCTTTGCTTCTAAGCTTATAACTACCTTTATAGTAGAAATAACTCCTATTACAAAACCTGCTTCATTAAAGTTGTAGATATCCTGCTCTAAGATTCCGTATTTTGCAACTGTGTTTTGTACGAGGGAGAACCACGCTTTAATTATCTTAGGATCTTCGTATTTTACTTGCTTGTAATCATACTTCCGACTAAACTTTGCTTTAAGTTCCGTATGACGCTTAATAAAGGTAGTAGTCTAGTTTATCCTAACAGGGCTCTCACCTCGTTTAGAGAGTAGAAGGTCTGCCATTTCTTACACAGCTTACGGTCAGGGTGGAAATCTACGCGAATCTAGGTTGAGGATATACTAAACAAGAGCTGACTCTTTATACAGAGTCAATTTTTGTGAGTTAGGGGTAGAATCGCGTCGAGAAGTCATACCGCGAATCTGATCGCGTAAGGTTGTTCGGGGGATATCGTACGATGTTGCAGCAGCTCGAACGCTTTGAAATTGGCCTTGTTTAATTGCATAGATAGCTAATAGTATTCTACCCTCTTGATTAGAGGATTGGGCTTGTGTTGGTTGTGGCATTGTGAACTATAGATGGGTTGACGCGTTTTGGTGTTTTGGTGGGCGACTCGCCCGTGTGGGCGACTCGCTCGTGAAATACGTTATAATAAGTGTAATAATCCGAGTCCAAATACGTTTGAGGTGGCAAGAGATCGCCTTATTTTGGGTATAGTAGTAGACGAGAATAGACAGCAAATAAGTATAGAACAGTAGGCTACTAGTATAGTCCGCAAAATTGTACAAATTATACAATTAATCGCTCAATTGCAAAGCTAAAATGAAGCCATTTATCCCATCCTCTGCTTTTTCCTCACCCAAACTTCTTTATCCGAACCATCTACACCACGCAGCTGTACCTCCCATATTTTGAGCTTGTAATTCCCTCTGTCGCCTGTTCCAGTAAATAAGTCAAAAGACCAGTCATGTTTCGGACAAGTAAGTCCAGCGCTAAGAACAACGCCAAAGTCCTCGATATCAAAAGGTGTGCCCCGTGAAAGAGGAAATGATGAATGAGGGCATTGCTACAAATTTGTGTTATTAGAACTAGCCGTAGAAAAGTGCTTTAAATCCATTTAGCTGACATACATGGTCTATGGCGTGGAATTTCCCTTTGTACTGAAAAACGAGAATCTGGCCCTTCAGGTCCAACGCATCGTCGAGGTCTGCCTCGGCCAACCCCTTGTGATTTTGAGGGCCATTTTCGCTGTCTTCATTTGAGGTGTAAAAGGCTTTGCATCCAGGCTTAAAACCTGCGTTGCAGGCTCGAGATTGCGATAAATTGGCACCGTCCGACTCAACATCGAGGAATGCCGAGGAAAGGCCCACAAACAGCCACTGTGCATCTGTCCGAGATGCGACTCTGAATGGGTTCATCCCCAGGCGCGTTGCCGGAGTGTTTATCTTCTAAAATCTTAAGGCTTGTTGGTGGCAAGCGGCAACTTTTCAGCTCTGTCGGTCGGTCGAAAATCGAAGTTCATCACGTGCTATTAAAAAAAATTGTAGTTTTATATAGTTAATTAAGTTACGAAAATTATATAAAATGATAGTTGTCAATCGATGCTCGATTAACCGATATTAATATTAAAATGCACTTAAACTTATTATGAGACTACGAGAGGAGGTCAAATCCCATTGCTACCCTTGTGCGATGATGTTGCTCTTGTCAAAAGTCTAGCGATGCCGCCCCAATACTGGTCAGAGTACCTGGAGGCGTGGGCGCAGTGACCGCTTTCCTCAAACCGTAAGTTGGCTACGTCGCTGTAACCGGCTCGACGTGCCTTCTCGGCGTGGGCCTCGACATCTGGTGCAGGCACCATCTGATCCGCGCTCGAGTAGACGTACAGTCGAGGGACAGCATGGGCGATGTAGGCGCTACTGTTCAGGCGTCTCCTGGCGCGCGCCACCACATTCTCGAAGCCGAAGACGTGGTCGGCGATGAAGATGAGGCACAATAGTAGGTGGATGAAGGGAAAGACGAGTAGCTTCAGCATAGGAGATTTGGCCAGAGGCAGCAGGATGGCGTTGGCGGAGCGTGTATAGCTAGCTTCCCCAGGACAACTGTCCAGGACGAAGGCGCGAACAGCGGTCGCGCGATGGGCGGGCGGCAGGGCAGCGACAATCTGAGCAGCGCACTGGGCGCCGCCATTGGAGAAGGCGTGCACGGCGATCCCTTCACCGGCGAGTCCGGGCTGCAGATGGGCTTGGAGAACGTGGCGAGCCGAGCCAAGACGTGCCTGCTGCGCTCCGTCGCCACGGTAAGTCATGGCGGCTAGGTTCGACTCGAGCACCAGCAAAGCGGTGGCGGGATAGCGACGCAGATACTCGGCGACGTATTTGGCGATGTGCTTAGGCTGGGCACCAACCCATGTGCAGAGCACGACGAGGGAGGGCAACCCCGATGGTAGTGATGACAGTGGGGGTGATGGAGATGGGGCCGGCTCACGGAGCCAGATGGCAGGCGCTAGCTTCGCGAAGCCGTCCATGTTATCTAAGGTAGACTTAGAGTTAGTGCGGTATAAGTTATTTCGCTTTTTACCAAGCAGATACAGAGGGGTGTTGGTTGATTGCAAAGTAGATGGGCAAAGGACTGAGGATACATATAATTACCCCGGACCCATGTTAAGGCGCCTAAAGTTGTAGGCGCCCAAGGCTGAAGCATACCATTATTTCTACTTTACTAAAATACATTTAGGTCGTTTAGACTCTTCACACTAAGAGTTAAGTTTTTTATAGGCGTTTATACTCACTATTCATTGTAGTGTATAATAGTTGCTATATTATAATAACAACCCAAACCCTCACGAATCCGTACGGTTAATTTTATGCCGCCCTCTGTCAACTTTCTCGAGTTCAGCATTGTGCCATTCAAACTCCTTGACGCAGGTGCTGAAGCGGCGCATACTTTGTCTTCCCATGGCGATAACACTCTCAGTATCAGCCGTTAGAAGGAGACGAAATGCCGGAGCTGTAGTCGCGACCATCAGGATAATAACCATAGTAAATGTCCTAATTTAAGGAAGCCGATCAGCTTGTAGCTCGCCAAAGTAAACCAGATAGGATGACTGAAGGCAACAAACTTACGCCATTCCCGTTGCAAATAGGTTGGTTAGACAGTTAGCTGATTCGTCGAAAAAGGCCTTTATAAACCCAGAGCAGCCTACTAGACAGTCCCTGCAGCAATCGAGCACTGCGGTCTTGCTAGGGTGAAGATCGATTAGGTGCGGATTAAGTAGCACGTTTTCTAATAGAGGGCGATTTATTATGTATAGTCCTGCAAAATATCGACCCCTAAGCCGTGCTACATTCCACAGATGGTTTGAGAAGCGGGTACGGTCTAGCGTGTCTGTCGATGTTGATTTCCCAGGATTTATCTGCGGCCAGAAATCACTAGGATCCGTCGATAGCAGAAACGAAGGTAGATTCTTGTGTATAGCTTCGTGATGGGATCGTAGCTCACAGGCTAACCTGTGCAACCTCATAATGTAAGCAGTATGGTTTTCTTTTCGCCGTACTTCATGTGGACTGTATAAGACTGCAGTGGCCCGATTGATGAAGCGCCGAATTGCTGAACTGGTGCTGACCTGGAAGGCAGCAAAATTATCATAGGGTCCTGAATCTGGAAGAGAAGTCGACATCGGAGGTTTGTTAAGGCCAGTGTAGGCAGTAGTGCAAACTGTCAGTTCTACGGGCTAAACCAACCAACTGATTACTTCGTAAACCGTGCACCAACTGTCTTGGTTTTTGTAAGATTTAAAACCAACTAACTACTAAAACTGCAGTGTAAACCATATAAACTGTATAAGAACTGTATAAGACTAGCTAATTTGAATCGATGTATGGAATACTACCCTTTCCGAGCCATGACTTGCAACACTCAATTGCCTATATGCTATCTATTCTGAGCTTATTCCTTCGGTCCGTTATTATAATCTTCGCACCTAAGAATAGACGTTCTGGTTCGGCAGACATTACAGGAATAGATAGTATATCAATCGCCATTATACTTAATGCAGGAAAGGTCCTCTGTTGCGTAGGTTCTAGCTACCACGCTCGAGCATCTGTTACAGCAGGTAGGACCGGAGCTTGTAGATACTTTTGATACTCATTAATATTAAGAGATGAGCACTCCCTTTTCTGTTGCCATTACTAAAAGGTATTCTGTAGAGGTGCTATTGATGTTGCTAATAGAATTGAAATTACTATACTCTAATACTCGCTCTCCTAGAACTCTTGCATTTAGGCTTTCGCTAAAGGAATCTAATGCGCAGGCTAGTTATTATTAATATATTCCCACTTCCATTATAGGCATAATACTAATGCTGTGATATAAACAGGAGACCTCTCTATTAGGCTATAATACTTATTAAGTTTCTTCTAGCTAGAGTTACAGTAAGGTCCTATAAAGATGTCATCTTGATACTTCTTCTTACCGTTCTCAAACTGCTTAAGTAAGAAGTCCATTGTTAGAAGAACCTGCTTAATAGTAGCCCCCTGAGATTTAGTTGAGAGTGTAGCATTATAGAAACATAATAAGAAGCTCTATAGCTTTTCAAGATCCTTCTAATCCTTAGGTGATAGCATATCTGTAAGATCCTTATAGAATTGTATATAGAATAACCTAAGAGCGTTCTTTAGTTCTAGTCTACTCTTTATTATATTATACCATGAATTCCACTATGTAGCATTATCTTAAACAAGATTCCTACCTCCTAAGAGCTCCTAGAACCAGGTAATTTGTTAAGGGCTTTGCTATATATATACAACTAAGTTGTGAAGCTTTCTAAGCAGTCCCTTTGCCCGCTAGTATTCCATTTTAAGTATAGTAGGAGGAATGAGAGTATTATTCTCTATTAATAATGCTTCGCTCTTAGTTTAAAATAAGAAGCAGGGTTAGCACAAATAATCAAGATAATCATGACTAGTTAACTAGTTAAATATTATGTAAGCATGACTAGTCAAAATCATGACTAGTCATGATTATGATTATTAAGTTTAGATAATCATGATTATAATCATGATTATCACATGATGTAAAAGTCACATGACCTAATTTTTTTGTATAAGCTAACATATGTCACGTGACCTGAAATTTCGTGTAAGCTAGCTAAAGGTAAGCCTACTATAGCTTATAAGCTTAAGGCTTAGGAAGTAAGCTTCTA